>JBBPCY010076979.1:0-28114 GCA_037974405.1 Brachyalestes nurse | reverse complement strand
AATTCCTACACAAGCACCTCATTCTGCTTTATGAGGTACTGATTACTGATCACCTGAATCACATCTTATTTAATGAGAACACTGCTGTAAACTCCTCCTGCAATGTGACCAGCTGGATGGTAAAACACTACTAGAAGTACATCAAACATAATTATTACCATTTTGTTTGAGAGTGAATTCTTTGAATTACTGTTCTGTAAACACTGCATCGTTTCTCTTAATTTGAAGTATTGACATTTCCTTCCAAATTATGCTAAAGAACAATATTTTTATTTGTAAATTAGGACAAATATTGTCAGCAGTTGTCAAAAGAAGGCAAAGATGTTCAGTTCAATACATAAATGATCAAACCTGAGAAAATGTACAAAACTTTTTTTTCCTGGAGATGTATATCCTCCTATTTAGCCTACAGCAGTTGAGCACTGTCTATTCATCATGAAGTTAGAAAGTGTCCTTCAGCCTGAACTGCTTTTGAGATTAGGCACCATACAAGGCAGCCCATCAGAACAGAGGTCTACTACACACATCAGTCTCAAAGGCACACTAAGATAAGCAGTCTGGTTAAATCTACTAGATGTACAGAGGTAATCTAAAGGTCAGGGGGAAATGAAATATAAAACCACATAAAATAACACAATAATCAAAAGAAAAATGTAGGATACAGTTCCTCATTTACTAAAATCTGTTCATCCAACAAGATGTTCTTTTGGAACTGTATCATTTTTCAATGGCCTCACATAATGAAGCCTTGCTGGCACCCTGGTTTTTAGGAGTGTCATATGTTACACAACAGACATTTGAAATGATCATTTCTGGCCCTTCAGTCTACCACTTCTTAGATTTGTTGTTGGCTCTCTTGACTAGATTGCTTTCCTTCCTTTCAGCTTTCTTTTCTTACAGCAAGTGGGAACTGCAGAAGCCGTACAGGGGCAGGCAACACTCATTAACTCCAGCCGTTTCATTGTTTGGGGTGTGTGATGACAGGGCGAGGGCTGGTAATGAGTTCTGCTTGGAGAGATCACAGGAGAGTCTAGACCATCACTCATAACCTGAGTGACTTACACAACATCCAACTGCAGACCGTGTCCTGACTGTATGCAACCTTTTCTTCTTTTTGTTTTACTTTGATAGAAAAAGGCTTTCAAACCTTGTGCCGTCCAGTAAAGGGAGTTATGAAGAGTAAAGAACAGAAAGTCACAACTGTCTAGTGTCTGTTTCATTTGTTTCACCAGAATCACTGAGGGCTGGCACTTTCTCTGGGGATGTGGTGCAAACACTTGATTCTATTTTAATGAATATGTTCAACTTGAACCTTTCCTCACAGAATCTAACAGTGCGGTTCAATAAAAAAATCTGCTGATTGCTCATTCCGAAACTTCTACAAAAAAGCCAATGACAAAGCTCACTAGTCTCAATTTGAACTACTCATACCTCTGTAAGTTGGTCACTACTATCACTTAAAACTGACAGTTTTGTATTGGATAGAACTGTATACATTTTATAATCCCACAAGGGGCAACTGATCACTGGACACATCAACAAAAAAGTATAAGAATGAATAAAATGGCAAAATAAACGAAACAAATTTGGATATATTTTAAGCGATCTGAACCACTGAATGAATGAGAGGGAAGACTGAAATAGTGAGGATGTAGAGAGTAGAGCTGGCGAAGGTGGAGGAGTTCAAAAACTTGGGGTCAACAGTAACAGGAAGTGTGTAAATTAGGTGAAGAGAATGCAGTGGAGAGGACGGGTGGAGAATAGTGGCAGGAGTGGTTTGTGATGGAGAATGGGTGGAGGAGAGTGGCAGGAGTGGTTTGTGTGGAGGAATGGGCGGAGAAGAGTGGCAGGAGTGGTTTGTGTGGAGGAATGGATGGAGAAGAGTGGCAGGAGTGGTTTGTGATGGAGAATGGGCGGAGAAGAGTGGCAGGAGTGGTTTGTGTGGAGGAATGGGTGGAGAAGAGTGGCAGGAGTGGTTTGTGTGGAGGAATGGATGGAGAAGAGTGGCAGGAGTGGTTTGTGTGGAGGAATGGATGGAGAAGAGTGGCAGGAGTGGTTTGTGTGGTGGAATGGGTGGAGAAGAGTGGCAGGAGTGGTTTGTGATGGAGAATGGGTAGAGAAGAGTGGCAGGAGTGGTTTGTGATGGAGAATGGGTGGAGGAGAGTGGCAGGAGTGGTTTGTGATGGAGAATGGGTAGAGAATAGTGGCAGGAGTGATTTGTGTGGTGGTATGGATGGAGAAGAGTGCCAGGAGTGGTTTGTGTGGTGGAATGGGTGAAAGGGAAGGTTGATGGTTTGGAGACAGTGGGACTGACGAAAAGACAGGAAGCAGAGCTGGAGGTGGCAGAGTTGAAGATGTTAAGATTTGCATCGGGAGTGATGAGGATGGACAGGATCAGGAATGAGTTTATTAGAGGGACAGCTTGAGTTGCACCTTTTGGAGGAAAAGTTAGAGAGGCGAGAATCTGAGTGTGTTGGGAAAAGGATGGTGAGGAGAGACTGAGTGTATTAGAGGAGGATTCTGAGGAGTGACTCAGAGTGTGTTGGGAGAAGGATTATGAGGATGGAGTCGCAGGGAAGAGGAGAAAGGGAAGATCTAGTAAGATGTTAATGAAAGTGATGAGGGAGGACATGCAGGCAGTTGGTGTGAGAAAGGAAGATGCAGAGGATAGAAGGAAATGGAGACGGTTGATCTGCTGTGGCGACCCCTAATAAGGAGCAGCAAGTATGTGTACGCGTGAAACTCAAACAATGCGGTTGTTGTTTCCCTACAAAGTCTAGGGTTAAAGCACTGTTTATGTTCCTACTGTCATATTCTGTTTTGGTGTAGACAAAGTACATAGACTTGGCCTACATGAGAAACAACTAGTATCTGTTTATTTTGTGTGTTCTTTTGATCACAAGTAAAATATTGTCCAGGGGGAAAATAATGCCATTCGTTATCAATCATGAGGCCTCAGTGCTGGTGGTCTCCTAATCCCAAATTTTACTGCACAAACAGTGAATCAGATGAATTAGGAATTTGGTTAAATCACAGAATGCAATCCACTGATTTTCCACTGGGGGGTATTTCTTACTGCACTGTGGATTTAATTTAAGGCATTATCCAAATGTAAGAACAAGATGTTATGAGAATAATGGTTTTCAGAGGCATGACCTTAGCGGTAATCAAAAAAGAATTAACGAGATTTGTATAGATGGAGTTATTGTAGAGAAAATTAGGGGATACCTGGGAAGCGCTTAAAGTTTTCATAATCTTCAGAACACTGAACCAGGAACAGTCTTGGCTCTGTCAGAATCTCCCTTCTGGACACCAGAGTCTCTGTGACTTCATCACTCAGGTTCATATAGATCCAGGTGGATGCAGCACTGATGCATGCCAGCAGGAGCAGGACTAAAACGTAGCTTCTCCAAGAAAAGGCCTGTCTCTGTGCATTAGCCCTGTGCAAAGCAAATTAAGACACAATGCATTTGTCTGTTTCTCTCCCTCGCCCCCACATAAAAGCCCACAGTCCCAACACACTGGCTTACTGTATAGGCTATAGATAAATACAGCAGTCCACAGGTAGTACACAGGCGTACAGACATACCTGTGTATTACCCATATAGATAGATAGATAGATAGATAGATAGATAGATAGAGAGAGAGAGAGAGAGAGAGAGAGAGAGAGAGAGAGAGAGAGAGAGAGAGATTTTGAAGGAATAATAAAGACAGAAGGGTAATTAGAGACCTGTCTTCACCATTTGATCTATATAAAGAACTTTAATCTTAAGAATACAGAGAGAAAATACAAGGTGTGATGTGGTGCAAGTGTTATTGAAAAGGGATCAGATTAGGGTGCCCTTTTTAAGTAATCTATAAACAGTTCTAAATGCATTTATAGTACTGTAAATTATAAACAGTAGGCCTGCCTGATTACATTAGTAATCTACTCAGCACTGCCTATGGGTGACAGTAGGAATTGATATGTTTTCTTCATTAAGCAGAAGATTATATTTAGAGGTGCCCATGTGTTGGGTAGTTACAGTCAACCAAAAGCCAAAACTCCTTGTGTTTAAGTGGATTATACATCTTGTAATCTGTGGTTAGTTTTCTTTCTGCTCTGTCATGTACAGTAATTTACAATGCAACAACATATTAATGTTTTATTTATTTATCAGGATCTGTGTCCTAAGAGCTTCTTTGGGCAGGGCTGTCTGCAGCTGTGCCAGTGTGGAACAGGCGGTTCCTGCAATTCAACGACAGGAGAGTGTGTCTGCAGAGACAGAGTAACTGGAACTCTGTGAGCGGTTACTTCATTTTATTGTTTATATTTCATTTCGCAATGCATGAAGCCATTTTTTAGCAAGTGTCAAATTCTCAAATCACTTATTTAGATTTGGAGACAGACCCATTTCAGTTCATCCAGTTCAGGAGAAGCACATCTCGGCTTCACTCCACAAAAAGTGGAGTGACGAAATAATGATTTTGAAAAGTGGGGGGATTTGTCTCCTCCTGCTATAATGTTTCCGGCGCCCATGATTGGTCAGTATCTCACCACAGGGTGAGCCATGCTGAGATTTGGGGTGGACCGTTCTTTGCACAGCAGTGATGCTGGCGTAGTGGTGTGTGTGGTTTTAGTATAGTTTGCAAGTGTCTCCACATCACTGCTAGATTGAGAATAGTTGGTCAACCAGTAAAATCCAAAAACAATAGAAAGTGACCAGTTGGCCTGCAAGTTGGGTATTAGAATATTGAGTGGGTGTGTCTACTTTTTTTGGACTTCCATGCTTCGGTTGTTTCCATATGAGCTCTGTAAGAAAACTGTATATTTATCTACATACCCTTCAGGTGTGATGTGCCCTGCCTGAAGTCCCGCCGGTGCCCAGCTCGCTGCTCATGCCAGAATGGAGGCATATGCAAGGGCAACGGGGTGTGTTTTTGTCCACCTGGCTGGACGGTGAGAATTCTGCTTAAAATCAGTTCTAAATACAATAATTGTTTTGTTGTAATGTAGTGTAATCACATGTAACATATTTGGATCATATAATAGTGTGCTCTAAAACTGGACAGATTTTTTTTGCCAGACCAAGTGTTTACCTTCTGTATTGCAGTAGCTCAAGATGTTTCAACAGCATTAATCTTTTTCTCAGGGGCCAGTGTGTACTGAGCGTTGTGCTGAGGGGAAGTTTGGCAATAACTGTGCTAATGAGTGTATGTGCCATAATGGAGGTCGCTGTGACCCAAAGACAGGCCAGTGTAACTGTGCTGCTGGTTTCACTGGTGAGAGGTGAGTTTTCAGTAAAACAGGCATGTTACAATCAGCAAAGGGGTTCAGCTGCTTTTTTCTTGTAAACTATATAGTGTAAGTCTATATAGTAAACAGATTAAAATTTCCTCCAACTGAATGTATGACTTATGCAGCCTTTCTCAAGTGCATTGCTGCACCACTATAAAGTAGATGAATAGGAAGTCCCATTGACTTTCACTGAATAAAGTAACAATTTAATTAAATAGATTCCTTAGTTAAAGGAGCATTTGGCAGACACCCTTATCCAGAGCAACTTACAATCATTAGTTACAGGGACAGTCCCCCTGGAGCAACTGAGGGTTAACTATTTTGCTCAAGGGCACAATAGTAGAAAGTGGGGGTTTGAACCTGCAACTTATAACTTGTGATTATGAGGTTCACAGGCAAGTGTTTTACTCACTAGGCTACTACCACCCAGGCATAACTCGTTAGTGCAGGTATCTGTTAGCTAATGTTACAGAATTTGGAGTTAGTGTTCTCCTCCAAGTATGCAGAGCCATCCAAATACAATGTATTTACACATGGTGTGAGAGTGGTTCATGTGACTCAGAGGAAGAGCCCCCAGCATTTATGGCATTGTGTGACTGGGAGGGTTCTGGCAAGTGGGTGGAGTTGAACTTGACTAAAATAGGAAAAAATGGAACAAAATTAATTAAGCTTGATTATATTTTAAATGTTGAATCACGTAATCACAGATGTGCATTTAACCATTCAAAAACATGAGAGATGAACAGTGGTTTGCCAGTGTCTTAAAATGATTGTTAAATAAAAGTTGTTTGAAAGTAACAGGGTCGGCATAAAATGAGCAAATACACAACATCAGGTTAACTAAAATGCAAATTCTTGTTGAATATTTTGGAAATATTCTAAAAGGTCATGAGTTGAAAGTGTTCAGGAAACAGCATTTGTGGCTGTGTGAGAGACGACGAAACGTAAGTGTGATACAATTGGCACCTTGATGGAATCACCCACTTACTTCTGCCAATAAATGTATACATTTAATGTGTTTTGCTCAGGAATGCTGTTGGTATTTGAATCAAATCGGTTTAGTGCATTACTTTTTTCAGTGTAATTGAGTCAGGAGTGTCAGAGCAGGAAAACACGCTGTTCACTCTCTGTACAGAGCCAGAAAGGATGGGAAACATCAGGCTCATGTGTATCCTCCCTGTTGAACTGTGCTGTGGTGTGTTTAAGAGCCACATATGTTTCCAGTACAAATGTTGGCTCTGTTCACTTGACCCTAAGTTTAGAGTATTTTTTTGTAGCCACACCAGTGAAAGTATTTGAACGACAATACTGTAGTACACTACGGAGTAGAAGTGTAACTGTGTGTGTTTGTGTATGTACATGCATGAGTGTATGTATAATTAATTACACATGTTCTCTCTCCACAGGTGTAATGAGGAGTGTCCTGTGGGCAGTTATGGTCAGGACTGTAAAGGTGTGTGTGACTGCACTAACGGCGCACGCTGCTATCACATTCATGGAGGCTGTTTGTGTGAGCCAGGTTTCAGCGGCCCGCAGTGCTCTCAGAGGATGTGTGCTGAGGGGGCTTACGGCATGCACTGTGAACACAGATGTCTCTGCAACTCCCAACACACTCTCAGGTGGGGATTAACGCACACTATCACTCTGGTTACGGCTTACAACCGTTCAGTTATTTTATGCATATATTATTATATATATATTATTTATGCATGAATTTACCTAACACTATAGTCATATCGTCGTCTTTATCTTCATATCATTTCGAAAATATCATTATTATTTCATAATTAGAGGCTGGAAATGAATCTTGCTACATTTACATACATTTTGTTTACGAAAATTCTCCTCATAAGGTTTTGTTACTAGAGGTTTTGTTACATCAGTGTCTGTATAAAAGGTTAATTTATGTGAGTCAGACATGGGGTTAACTCCAGTAAATGTACCAAAAACATGTTCTTATGTTAATTTATTTATATTTATCTATTCATTCAAAATGGTATCTGGGTTACCCACATACATCTCTGCATTTCCTTGAAAAATGAGGACATATTTGTTATAAAGATGTTCATAACAAAGTACAGTCTAAAGTAACAACTTCTTGCTTTTTAAAAAAGTTTTTGACATCTTGATTAGAAGAACACAGTTAGGAGATCACAGGTCTGATTCTTGACTTCTTGAGTCTCTCCAGCCAATCACATCTTGTTCAATTCCATCATAAAAGGGCGATTAGCTTTGTATTGGAAACACTTCCTCAAGCAGAGGCTTGGAAATGGTTAAGCTAACACACCCACACACATAAAATCACATTGTAAATTTTGTGTTTTATTCATTTGAATGCCTTGAAAATAACTTTACAAATAATTTCCTCACATATTACAGAAATTTGCACAGTACATTCTCAGTTTCTTTGACTCGCAAACTTTCTTTGGCTCATGAGGAGTTTGATATGTCCCAAAAGACCATGACAGAATGCGTCTGGTCCTGGATCTTGGCATCCCTCATGCTGAGAACAGGACTCGGATGGACTGTCCAAGAATTGTTTCATTCTTTGTCATTAAAAACCTAATATACACATACAAGCACACAAACATACACAGATATGCGCATCTTTAGTCTTTACACTTTATTCATATATATATATATATATATATGTGTGTGTGTGTGTGTGTGTGTGTGTGTGTGCGTGTATGTGTTACTGCAGTTGTCACCCGCTGAAGGGAGAGTGCACATGCCAGCCTGGCTGGGCAGGACTGTTCTGTAATGAATCCTGTGCCCATGGTTACTATGGAAATGGTTGCTTAGAGCCTTGCCTGTGTGTAAACGGTGGGGTGTGTGATGTGATCAGCGGTGTGTGTCACTGTGCACCAGGACACACAGTGAGTAGATATACAATACACACACTAAAATGTCTTAGCAAACCTCTTTTTGCCTCAATCACAGCAGCTTTATATTTAAAGGCATGTTTTATATTAAATCATTAAGTGCTGTGGATGTTTCTCTAATATCTCTGCAATGAAAATATAAGGAAAGTAAGACTTACATACTTGTACACTGCCTGGTTGGGGACATTTAGCTTCTCAAATGCTTTTAATGAATTAACATGTTTTTTGGCTGATTTGCAGTAATATAATATTAAAACTAAAATGCTCTGTGAATCTTTTTTTTTTTAAATAATCAGGAGGCATTTTTTTCACTTTTCTTTGCAGAATGGTTATAATTCAGCTATATCTGTAGGTCTTCAATCTAATCTTCAGTTTCAGGTCATCAGTCAGTTTGTGTGACACCATGCAAACATTTTAGAGAGGAAGGTCTCAAACATTGCTTTTTAAAGAAAGCAAGTGTTTCAGTGTTTCAGAAGGTTCATATATTTATACATCTTTATTAAATTCACATGGCAAGATTGTTGATCTGGATTTTGCATTTTTTCCATTCAATGTTAAGTTGTGTAGTTGAACCAGCTGGATCAATGCACTGGCTTTGTATGGATTTTGTGCTAACTATGTATTATGCTTTGTGAAGGGAACCCATTGTGAGAAACAATGTGAGAAGGATTGGTATGGGAAGGATTGCTCGTTTCCATGCACCTGCAAAAACGCAGTCTCCTGCTCACCTATCGATGGAACCTGCTTCTGTAAAGAGGGTAAGCCTGGGTCATGGACGATCATTTCCTGCACAGTCCTCTAAGCAAGCAAGTGACTTATGGCATGAGGGAGGGAGTTAATGAATGAATTAATGAATACTGACAAAACTATAGCCAGAAGTTTGTCTTTATTTTGCTTTTGCCTCTGGCTCAATTCCAGAACTCTTAAGCAAGACTTCTCATGCTTCCCTTTTATTCTCTTCATCCTCTTCATAATTTCCTCTCTCATAAATCTATCATATGCATATCTATTCTCTTAGTTATTTAGGCCTGGCCTGATAGAAGAAAGCAGGAGACTTTTTTGACCCTGTCATACTCTGTAATACATCTTTGGCAACATATTAAGAGACTTTGACTTTGTGCCGTTTAAGTCATGAACTTCTACTTTTAGTTCTGATCCTCTATCTTTAATAAATTCGGTCTCCATTAAGCTGTCTCATCATCATCTGTGCATTTTTGTGGCTGTGTGTTTGTACACAGGATGGAGGGGTCCGGACTGTTCAGTTCCATGTTCAGAAGGGACCTGGGGTCCAGGCTGCAATGCCACATGTCAGTGTGCTAACGGGGCGCGGTGTGACCCCACAGATGGCTCCTGCATGTGCACAGCAGGATGGAGAGGAGCATTATGTAACCAGCCCTGTCTGGTTAGTGCACACATCACAATATGCAGAACCCTAATACTGTCAGCTGCAGTGCCCAGAGCTAGGCCTCACTTGTGTGACTGGGTTCTCCACTCCATTGTGTCCCAGTACATGAACCATTAACAAATAAAAGTTCTGTTTTTAGTTTGCTTGGTCCTGATATTCTGATAAACAATATATTTTCACTGTCATAGAAAAAATTGTTCACGGAATTTTTCCCACCTTATATTTTTAGCAGCGCCTGCTATTTAATTCAGTTCAATTCAATTTTATTCATATAGCGCTTTTTACAACCAAGTTGTCACAAAGCAGATTTACAGAGTCCAGGTCCGAGCCTCTACTGAGTAAGCCAAAGGCGACATTGCATGAACTCACCAAAATAGCCTGAAGTAAAATCTGAACATTAAAATCTCTGCATTCCTGGACATGAATGGTTTTTCCTACTTATAATAAGTTACTATTGAGGAGATACAGGGTTTTTTTAAACATTGTTGACAATATATAAATGACAGTATTCAAATATAATGTGTATAATTCTGTATAAGAATATAGTAAATACTTAAAATGTTCTTGGCTGTTGATGCGATGGTGCTGTTTCAGCGGTCCCTGACTGGGCCTCCAGAAAGCACTTCCTTCATGGAAAATAGCCTTTACTGAATAGAAGCATACAGTGATAGTTCAACCTCATTGAAGGCTATCATTAACTGGAATTCTATTTCTACTGTGTGCACATCATGCCTGGCAATCATTCAGATGAAATGAAGGTAGTTATTAGCTGAGGGCTGCATAATTTCTCTGCCGACAGCTGACTGCTCTGAATTATTGGATCTGACTTGAGCAGAGTTTTTCCATTTCCTGCTGCTTCTCCTTAAACAGGTCGGTACCTATGGCCCGGGCTGCCAGCACAAATGTGACTGTCTCCATGATGAGGGCTGCCACAGTGTCACAGGACAGTGTCTGTGTCTGCCAGGCTGGACAGGTAGGAGTTCAGTAGAGCAACATATTCAATGTATAAAGTATATATAAAGGTTTTGAGTACTGTTATAGAGAGCATTACACTAACCTGAACAAAATAATGGTATTATTTCTATGAAACATAAAAATATTAAATGTAATCTGACCCATCAATACATATGGTCAAGGTCTCAGTTCTGTTGAAAAGAATCCATGGTGGTACCTGAAATCAAAGATTGAACATTTTGATCACTGCAGAAATCTGTACATGTTATTTCCTATTTTATATGTCTATTATAAAATGTGGAGTAAAGCAGTAAAGAATAAGGAAAACTTTCACTTAGTAGGTGTGTCCAAGCTTTTAACTGGTGTTGTACATGGCAAAGTACAATGCAACACAGGTGTAAACCATCACTGACCCAGTGACTGCTTAAATCTCTTTAATAGTGCAGAACTACGCCAACCACAGTTAACCGTAGTTACAGTTCACAGGTTAATGAATGTTTTGAAAATATAGTAATAACATAGTTAATTGTTATTATAACTATTATCTGATATAGTTCCTGTGTCTGTCTGTTGTGTATATTAGATTCTTCCTTTGTATCTCTTGTTTTGTTTAGGTCCACGCTGTAAGGAACAGTGTTCGCAAGGCTTATGGGGTCATCAGTGTAATCAGAGCTGCTCTTGCCTGAACAGCGCCTCCTGTCAGCCACATAGTGGCAATTGTCTGTGCAAGCCTGGCTATTGGGGAGATCAGTGTCAGCATGGTGAGACCTGCTTCTTTCACCTACTCAGCTAATCCTTAGTGCTTAAATTGAAAATTGAAACCAATTTGTAATGATACCGTCCAAAAGCACAGCAATTAACATTTATTGCCATGCATTATCTCAACACAAAGACATTATATAGAATAGTAGATCGCTCACTCAATAAAAACACAAGAGCTGCTTCATCCCTTCACCTGATGAAACTGTATTTAGAACTGATGGCTAGTCTTGTGACTCTTAAACTCCACTCAGTTTCTGCAACACTGGACACTGGATATATAATGCACCTGTGCAAAAGTCATGTTTTCACATGTAACAGCCACCTACTTTAGCAATGAAAAATGTGTTTGTTATTGTTGTTGTTGTTGTTGTTATTGTTGTTATTGTTATAAGCATTAAGAACAAGTGGTTGAGTAAGCTTATATTCTGCAACAGCCAAATAATAAGTAAAATAATATCAAATGTTGCCTATTCTGAATATGTAAGACCCTGTTCCCTTTCAGAGTGTAGCCAGGGTGTGTATGGGGACAAGTGCAGTCAGACGTGTCCTCCATGTGCCCACTCCGCCTCCTGCCACCATGTTACGGGGCAGTGCCTGTGTCTGCCTGGCTATACAGGACCCCTCTGTGAACAAGGTGTGAATACACTTTGACACACATACATACACACAAATGATTGTGATGTTGAATATTTAATGATCAGGTAAGGTAAACACGTAATGCATGATAACTGGAGTAAAGTAATACTAACCTTTCAGTTGTGCAATTTGAATAATCAGTGAAGACAAGCATGATATTAGAATGTATCCCAAATCACATTATTTATTATTTATTGCATTTGAATTGCATATTGCCATGTCAAGATTTCAAGCACCTTTGCTAGGTTTGTTTGAGAAAAAATGAGAATTCTTGTTTTCTAGTATGTCCTGTTGGGCACTTTGGAAAGCAGTGCAGTGGAGTTTGTAGGTGGGCCAACAATGCAACGTGTCATCACCAGGACGGCTCATGCCACTGTCTCTTTTTGCACCCTACAGCGATTAGCCCGCTTTTTGTTGAACCCGTCCACAGATTTTCTAAACTTTTTGTCAAACAACATAACCAGTATGTTGGTCTCTGTAATATTGGAACATTTGCAAATAGATTCAAAGAAAACATTCTAAAAGATATGCTTTTTTTAATTAATTTGTGTTTTTTTGCATTAGATGTACCACACAGCTACAGTCACCGCTTACTCAGACCCACACACCATATATCCTTGTGATAATTATGTCAATAGACTGTAGTCTCAGATAAGAGTATTTTTGAATGTTTAGGGTCGATATGTATAATAACAAGACATCTCTCTTGCAGTGTGTAGCGCCGGTAGGTTTGGAACAAGCTGTGCTCAGACGTGTTCATGCTCACCGAACCACTCATGTGATCCTCACACTGGTACCTGTGTGTGTGAATCTGGACCAGGCATGGACTGTGGAGGTACTTAACACTGCTTATACAACCTAGAATCATTTATAGAATCTAAAGATCATTTACTGTATGATTTGATGGATTGTTGAATTTTTCAAATTTCCTGTGAAAGCACAATTTATAAATACTGTAATACCTCATTAACAGTCACACTGCATGTTTGCACTTATAATTCCATTATTGTTCAGTTGTTCAGTTGTTACATCAATTGTTAGACGTAGTTTGTAATGGGTGTGTTTTTTTGGTTTGTCCAGAAATGGTGGTGAGTGTAATGATGCCTGTGTCTCCGGTGGAGAAGGACTCGTGGGGGGCAATTGCAGGTATTGTGGTGCTGGTGATGCTGGTGGTGCTGCTGCTGGCCCTGCTATTGCTGTACCGCCGCAGACAGAAGGACAAACAGAGTAACACACCCACTGTGTCCTTCTCTTCCACCCGCACCGTCAACTCTGAGTACGCCGTGCCAGGTAAGAGCGCAAACCCTTGATTTAGTTCTAACATTGCTATAGAAATATTAAAAGCATAGCATTTAGAACGATAGCACATCTATTAAATAAACACACACAAGCACACAAAAAATAGTAACGGACACAGAGTAGTACACTAATCAGTTCACAACGGTTTGTTATGACCTGTTAAGTGCAGTTCATTAGTGTGGTTCACTCATTTTTCCCTTTTTACTGGTTGCTTTTTGTAAAATCAGTAATTACTTCAGTCTGTGTAATGGGCCAAATCTGTGAATGTACAAACATGCTTTAAAAACAGATGAGAAAAGGCTTCGTCATTTTCTCTTAAATTTGTTTGTTTATTTGCATTAGATGTACCACACAGCTACCATCACTACTACTCAAACCCCAGCTACCACACGCTGTCCCAGAACAGACCTCCCTTACCCCATGTCCCCAACAACCAGGACAGGCTCATCAAGGTAAATGAAATTATATTACTCAGACATAACACACTGCAAATCATCAAGCAAAGTCATTCGTATATATCATGAGACACTTTCACTTGCTAAGCTTCTAAAAAGTTTCTAAGAGCTAGATTACTTAGCTTACATAGTCAAGTTATTTTAAGTTATTCTTAAAATAAAAAAAAAGTTATTTCCTTTCAGGATTTTCTGGCTTGTTAAGAATTCATTTTTTGCTATGTATTCATCTTGACCAAAACGCAGGTTAAAACAAGCACATCACTACTTATTGTCATAATATTTACCTCATTAAATGTTCCTCTACTCTTTTGTTGTCCCAGAACACTAATAAGCAGCTGTTCTTCAGTCTGAAGAACATGGAACGGGAAAGAAGAGGCCTGTTTGGTGTGGAGACTAACGCTACTTTACCTGCTGATTGGAAACACCAGGAACCACCTAAAGACCAAGGCATGTTTTTCACCAGAGAGCTAATAAAAAAACAAGCATTTAAACTACAGTCTGTAAAACTAATCCTGATATATATTTAGAATAAAACATGAATTCTTTTTACTTGCTGGATTGCAGGAGCATTTGGCATCGACCGTAGTTACAGCTACAGTGCCAGTCTTGGGAAATACTACAACAAACGTAAGTGTTACAGTCCATGTACATCAATTCAAATATGCTTTTGTTAACATGACTTAATTATTAACTGGTTTAATTAATGTCTTTTATGAAAACCACATATTGAATACCATAACACTTAGTAACTCAAATTTAAAAATGATTTTACCTCTCTTTGTCTAAATGATGCCCACAACTTGCCTGAGTAAGTGTTTTCCATTACTGGGTCGCTCTGGGAATTCAGCAATGGATGCCTGTGGGAAGTCATGTATTATTTTTCAGCATTTTACAACTCATCTGAACCATCAGGGCACTTAAGCTGTAGAAAAAATGCTGAAAATCTTTCTCAGGCAGTGTGCTGCAGTCAGATTGTGCTCAGATTCCTCAGATTGTGCTCCTTTACAGTGTTGGCCCACTGTAAGTCTGTTAGCAGTTTTCTGTGTTGACTGTTGAACCAAGTCATGTTCTGTTGTAGGGTATGTTTATGGTATGAGTTTGGGCCTTTTACTTCATGTTAACAAAACTTGAGAGCAATTTGTTAGTGCAAACATTCATTAGTAATTGGCATTTTATTCCTCCTCCAAGCCAGTTTGGTCCAAAGAACCCTATTCCCTCTCTACCCTGCTTTCTAATTGTCTGACTGCATGTGAGGATGGGAAATTGTACATCATTTGACTGACCTTTATTCAAAGAGACATACATTTTTTGTTTATCACAGTTGTAGGGAATTGTAGTGTTAAGAGGCTTGCCCAAAGACTCTTTTTGGTATGGTGTGATATATCACCCAGGGTAGCAATCAAACGCCCTCTTGTTTGGACAGCGATCCATTACACTATCCAACCACTACAAATGCAGAGCCCCATAAAAATCACATTGTGATGTCTCATTTATGAATCAATTCAGAATCTTTCAAGAAAGAATTGCAATGCATATAAGAGTCATTCATTTTTCCCACCCCTAATTCCAACATGTGGCTGGTTCTCAGTGTATATTCTTTTCTTCAATTTCACAGAGTTAAAGGACTCCTGTGCTGCTGTGAGCAGTAGTTCTCTGAACAGTGAAAACCCCTATGCCACCATTAAAGATCTGCCTGGTCTTCCACTATGCCCTCCTGAGAGCAGTTACATGGAAATGAAATCTGCTGTTCCTCATGAGAGATCCTACACAGAGATCAGCCCTCCAGTCATCCCCCCCACCAGCATCTCGTCCAGAGGTAGGTCTCTCTCAACCCTATTTTCCCACTAATAGCAGGGCGAGGAGAGCTTAGAAGAGAGCACATGATTGTGGGTGAACCCAAAAGCTGCAATCCAAAGGCATGAATAATAGCTTCTTATCAGAACCATGGACTTTAGAGCCTCACTAAATCTGGTACGTTTACTAGCTTACTGTCCAACTATACCTGGGAGGTGAGCTGTAGATTTTTAGAGGAAGTTATCATTTGCTGCATCAGCTCATTTATCAGAAGCTGCTTAGGCCTTTAAGTGTGCATTAATCCTTTCTGGCCATCCGTGCCGATGGATGCATGTTTTAGTGCTGATAGGAAAGTGGGATGTCTGCTCTCGGAGAATGAATGTAGTGTGGGCTGAAGCACTGGAAAAGTACTGGGATCATTTGAGTACAGAGAGAGGGGGGGAAAAGGCAATAATAGCAGAGACATGAGCTAAAGAGAGGGGGTGAGAATGTTTCAGCATCTGTCTGAGTGACCACAATACCTGTAACAATACAGGCTGAACTGCAGCTCGGTACAGCTTCTTTCATCTCTTAAAAAAGAGGAGCGCGCTTAATTTACTTTGTTCAAAAATGCACATCATTTATGCATGCATTAAATATATTACTTGACTATACAACAATAAGAAGCATTTTAATATACTGTAATATTGCTTTCAGTCTTGCAATGTTTTAGTTACATTTCTATATTATACAGATGAGCATTATATGTGATATTGCACATTTGCTTTTTTATTTTAAAATTTGCATTTTACTAATATCTTGGCAGTTAACTTCTGCATGTATAAATTGATGGGGGTTTGAAAGAACAGATTAAAATCTATAATTAGTACATTTCTAATGTGCTTTCTCTCCATTTTATTTCATTTAAATAAGAGAAAAGAGTCAACAGGTTTATCAGAGATTTTAGCAGTATTCCAGTATTCAGGAATTTAATCATTTATGGATTTTTATCAGGATTGCCCAACCCTAGTTTATACAGCTGTCCACCCCCTCTGTGTTGCACTTTGTGTTTAACCTGAATGGTGGCTTTTTTTATGGCTAGTTTTATGAGACAGGAGTGAGCAATGTGCTGAATATTGTTTGGTTTGGATCTGAAGTCTTCCATCTCCATTTTTCAGAACAATGTCCCGTTGAAAACGTTCTGGAGCAGGAGTGCCAGAATCATTATGACCTGCCAGTCAACAGCCACATCCCGGGACATTACGACCTGCCACCAGTACGCAGGCCCCCCTCTCCTTCACCCCGGAAACTGCCCCGCTGACCCCAGCCACGTGTAAAAACCTGATAGAGAAGACGTAAAGCACAATCACCTCTATAGCTTTCTCACAAACTGGAGAAATTAATGTTGTCTCCCCTCCCCTCAAAGTGTGCAACATTTGCAAAGTATGGACAAGGAGGGCTCTTCTAGATGTTTATGGAAGTTGCTTTTCCTGATTTAAGACCAGTTTTTAATGACTATCCAGATTTGGCTAAGACGAGCTAGATGTTCACCAGCCCCCTTCCATTCATTAGACCTCCACCTAGTGCTTTTACAAAACTGCAACAGCACAACACTGCCATCTGCTGGACTGAAAATACATTATGAATGATGGAACAAGTTTTCTTGGTTCATTGTTTATATAGAACAGGGTTTTGGATGCCTTTTTCAGTCTGATATGGAGAGCTATGACAGTATTATTTGGGAGTTGGAAATTTGCTAAAAAGAACTATCATGAGGTAAATATTACATTTTCATCACAACTATGTATTCTGCTTCAGATATTTTTGTAAAGTTTTACATTTTGCTATGCATTTACATTGTACAACCTCTGCTTTGAATGTCAGTTGAATGTAATCCTTCAAGAACTGTAAATATTGTAAATAAAGAAAATGCTTGGATGATATTTTTATGCAGTTGTGTTTTTTTGCTTGCACATACAGATGGGAGACGCATCACAGCTGCAGAACGTCACTACACTAACTCAGACTAGACTTTGTTGATCCAGCTGCAGTTTTAATAACAATAATAAAGCAGGCCAGTTTTTGGCACAATTACAAATCTACAAAACCGCACCAACCTACAATGACATGTGCTGCAGTCTCATTTAGAGAAGTCAATACTGCAGGAACTATAGCACAGACACTGAAGGTCTTTTCAGCTTCCCAACAATGTGCAGGTGCAAATCCGAAAGACATGCAACACAAAAACTAACAAGCCAAAGATGTTTTTTTTTTCTTTTACTGAAAGAATTGAAGGCACTGTTTGTACTTAATTTTACATCAATAATGAAATTCTTCAATAAGTGTCACTTCTTGGGGGAAAAAATGCAATGCAAACCTAGACTACAAAGTACAAAAAAAGCCATTACCATTACAATAGACTTCCAAGATCCTGAGGATAAACAATAAATCATAAATGCAAGCATTACCAAGAAAACGTTTACAAAACATGTATTTGGATCCAACAAAAAGTATTTCCAATACTAGGATGAGTGTTTGCTAGAGAACCAATTCTCACTAATAGACCAATCCATTTAATGTCTTTCCTCCCCAAAAGTGGTATCTGTGGTTCTGATTCACCTTTATCCAAAGGCAAAATCACAGTTGATCGCAATTCACTAAAAAACAAAAATTGAAAAGAAAGATAATATTGCAAGACCAAGGTTATCACTAGCAATGCAGCATAATAACATGGAGGGGGAAAAGCTGTAGTTGAGTTAGGGGTGACCAGTTTACCCTCAGCTAGAGAGAACACACACATCTTAATGTTGACACTGGAAATAATAAAAAAAAAGCCACTGGTTAAGACAGTGAGCCACTACTCTTCTGCGTTAGTGTAGTACTCACATTAAGACAATATTTAATGCACATTAATGCAAAAGAGTAGTGTCTCACTGTCTTAAGCAGTGGCCTCTACATTAACAACAGATCATATATAACTTACAAGCAGATCATATACAGTATTTTGTTTTGAAACAAACATTTTTTCTGCAAATTATAGTGCACAATTTTGATGTATTAATTAAACATATGTTACATGTAGTATAACATGGGCTACAAGTTTTATTTTCCCCGCAATATGTTAAATGTCAGCAACGAAACCATAACTGTGGATTAAAATGTGTAGACGTGTGTTCTCTGTAGAGGATGTGTATATATTTTCACTTTGAAAGTCAACAAAACAGTATACACTGGCACCCCAAATAGAGGAATAGCTGCTATAAGAGAGAGGAGTAAGAACACTAATAAACCAACACCTCCAACTGTTCATGCAAGAACACACAAAACAAAACACCACTCCTCAAACATAAGGGTCCAACAAACACCCATAAAGAAACATCTTCATTAACTGAAATGAAAAATTTCCTGGCTTTTTTTTTGCTTTCAATGCAAAATTACTGTATTTTAACCTACACAAAGCACTTAAATCTGTTCCCTATCTTTATATACCATGATCTCTTTGCATAGACTTTCAAGTGTAAACAATACATTTTACATTCTCGATATTAAATCGCACTAAATAAATTGATACATACAAAAAAACTAATACTAAGTCTTTCAAGACTGTGCTCCAAAGTACTCTCTGGCCCTCTGGTCTGAAACCTTCCCAAAGCGACAATAATTGCACTTTCTTTTCCGCCCTTTTTTTTTTTATTTCATTACTCTTTTTTATAGTTAATTCCTCTTTTTTAACACTACCATTGGGGCACAGTACCACTGAGACACGTAAAGCTGTAAAATGTTACACTGAAGGCACTAAAAAAAAGCTTCTTAACCATAATGATGTAGTTATACTTGTCTTGCCTTAAGTGCATTTTCTGCATTGCATGATTTCAGAATTGTATACAATCCTTATCAGTTAGTGTTGAATATTTGTCCTGTTCCATGACTTATGATAACATCTGTTAGAGATATTTGGCAAAATATGGCTTTACAGTACATTCAAACTCAAACCGATCCTATTTGCATAAACTTGCTGACAGAGATACCATGATGTGCGTGTTGAGTTGTGACAGCATTTGGTAGGAAAGCCCAAGGTGGATCCTCGTCTCGGACACGTGTTGAAGTGCTCTTCTAACCTCTCTCCCTGAACACAGCTGTAGAAAAGCAGCTGCCAAGCCCACATGCAAGACTAACATACAACACTGTATATATACAAACCCTATATAGCACCCAAGCTGCCTCCATGTCTTCAGCCATACGAAAGCTATTAATCTACCCGGCAGATTACTATTACATACAAAATAAGACTGATTTAAGTGTGAAGTATGAAAAATAATAAAAAAAAATCTCCATGACTAGAAGTTAGAAAAAATATATGTCTCCCAGTTTGTGCAAGGCATATGTAACCTTCTGAACTGGGCAGACATCGTAGCTGCTCCTGGATCTACATGATGGAGCAGTTCTCTGGTTTAGGACCTCCCTGTGAGAGAGAAAGAGAAATACAAAGAGAGAGCGAGAGGTCAGGAAGATGGATTAGAAAGTCACATCTAGCAAGTAACAGGCTATTTCTATAAAAAACAGTATGTTGATTTTTATTTATATGACATCAGAACAAAAATGGCAATAAAAGATCAAGGAATAATTACAAACCACACCAATCAGAACCAGTGTAGAAATTATTTTTATTTATATATTCATTATTAATATTTCTATAGTTTATCTGAACGTCATTATCTATGGTTCGAGGTGTACCTGTCTAGGTTTATCACTTCCCATGATGAAGTGGGAGTGGGAGACCAGACCCTCAGGCAGTCCTCCTCCTCCGCTGCTGAAAGAGCGCGTAGCGCTGGACACTCCAGAGCTGGCCGACACGCAGCTGCCGCCGGTCCTGTCTGACGGCTGGCCACACGAGCCACAGATCACCGTACGGCTGCGCAGGTTATACTCACCGTCTCCACAAGTACTATGAGCTGCCTGCAGGGGGAGACGGAGATATGCAGATCAGAGACCAGGTGGAAAATGAGGAGGCACATGCTCAAAGCAGGCCTTCTACAATGTAAACGATTTCAGTGTTCATAGTAAATGAATGAGTGAGATATGCCAGTGTGAAGGACAACTGACCGTTTCTTCCTCATCTTCTTCCTGGAACAGTACGCGTGTGACTTTCCTCATTGCCATCTCCTACAGAGAGAAATAAATGAGCTAAAGCCATTTCTGGATTGTCACAGAGTAAGCTGTGGCTTGGTGCATTTTCCTGAACTGCAAAGTCTGTGAGAACTGGTTTATGACTCACCTCTCCATTGGCACTAATCAGAGTGGTCTGGAACAGATCTCCACTGCCCCATGAGTTCTGAGTCTTCCACACCAGATCAGAAGGTGGGTTATGAGTCCCACCAGCTCCAGCAGCCCAAATCTATAGAGAGAGAGAGAGAGAGAGAGAGAGCGCAAAAGAGGTGTATGGTTATAATGGGCAGGGTGGTACACAAAAGGAAGCAAAGAAAAACAGATCAGATAAAATTAACAGCATATACCAGACAATATTATTACATTTTGTTTACTTTATTAATTTTAACTTTTTTGTATTATAGTTTTTATTCACCACATTAACTTAAGCAGCATATTCCAGGACCATTCCTTTGCATGAACGATGTGTTCGCAGTTTCAGTGACAACATTTTAAAGGATTGACTTTTAATTACTTATTGTACAAGATACGTGTAAAGAATGAAAAAAATGAAAAAAATATAACTGAGATAAACAGAAGTCAACTGCACTAGACTGCTTCTCATTAATGCTTAATATAGGCCAGGAACAGATAGATATGCAGTAGTGTGTTGATAGCTCACCGTAACCGTCTGTCCAGCTTTGAGGGCAAATTTGGGGGGGAACTTGTAGACTATAGGAGTGCCGGAGCCCACCTGCCTCTTCACCTGCCAGTGGCCCAGAGACTGGTCCTGAAACAAGGAAAAAAACACTGAACTAACAACAATTTAACAGTCTGCAATCTGATTTAGAGTTGACCCCTCTACTGTGTTTATTCAGTATTACACTCTTTACTATTAGAAGTTGATCTTTATGTATCGCCCACACTGAAGGTTAATTGTGTCAAAGGTCATTATTATTAAGTGTTTTTTTTTCTGGATGCATCATGTAGTTTGAGACGTTTGGGACAAGTAAAGACAAAAATATCATTATTTGCCTTTCATATTTCTAACATTTGATACGTTCTGTAGCACTGCACTTTATCTCCACTTTATGAAGTCTATGAATTGATTATTTGTACTGCATTGTCCAGTAAACAGTGGCCCTGTCTTGAGACCCTGGAGGAATTCAGTTTATTATACTGTAAAACTGTAGCTGGTTGGGATGACAGTTCTAGTCTTCTCACCTGGTCAGCTTTGTTACTGAGGCGGACAAACTTGCCCTCCAGGTCCACCTCATCCACGGTGACTCGGCCACTGGCTGAAGCCTGCTGGGTGATGCGGGTGCGAGTGACCATTCCTCCTGCAACACTCGATGCTTCGCTGTCTGTATCATTGAGGCGGCGCTTCTTTGCGGTTCCAGAAGAGTTGCGGCTGCTGCTACTGTGAGCCGTACGAGTCTGGGTGTGTGTGCCTGACCCAGAAGTGCGAGTGACCGATATGACCCTGGCAGGAGGGGGACTGGGGGAGAGGCGCAGCCTGTGGAGAGACAGACGCAGAGATGCATAATCGTGTAGTACTGTGCAAAATGATTCATCTAGCCATTAAGTGCTTTTTTTTCCCACTGTATAACATTAAAATAAATATAAACATACATTTATATAGCAGATCTTTCTACAACATACCTACTACCAACCAAAACAAATACACTCTCACTACCCAAATTAATAGCTTTAAATATAATGTGAGGCTAAGTTTGTGAGTTAATATTCATGTCTCCCTCACCTCTCCTCCTCTCCCTCCAGCATTTTCCTGTAGGCACTGATCTCCATGTCCAGGGCCAGCTTGATGTCCAGCAGCTCCTGGTACTCATCCAGCTGCTGCTGCATGCGTTGACGCATTTCCGACATCTCTCTCTCCTTTTCCTCCAGCCGACGGCGCGTCATATCTCTCTCCCGGGACATGGCCTCCTCCAGCTCACGTACTTTAGCCTCACGCGCAGCCAGCTAACATACACACAGAAAAGAGAGAGACAGGTATATATTATAAAACCCTGGGAGAACGGGTAAAGGGTGTACATTTTTAATGATCAGTTAAGAAATGTTGCATGATCATTTTAACTATAGAAGGACAGAAGCTACTGGTCCCTATAGAATAAAAACAGCAAATAATAGTTTTTAATATGTTTGAAGGGTCTTCCCTTAACATGGAGGTGTTCAACAATGCAGAATGACCAATTAAAAGTTATTTCATATGCAAAATTGGAGCTGCCCAGTGGGTGGCAGTGTTCAGCTACATGCAGCCCATAACTGCTGACAATGCTATGACTAAAGCAGATTAATGGAGAAAAGTTCCTTCAAAGTGGGAAAGTTCCTTTCTTCAAAACGATCACCGAGCTAAACACTGGAGATCCCCCCACTGAGCCAGTTACATGCACATGCCTGTAAGAATCAAGTAAAGACCTGTGTCTGTGTCGCTGCTGTAATTGCACAATGAATGATCCACACAGATGAAAATAAAAGTGCATAGGGGTGGGGGTTGACCTAAATGAATTCATCTTAAGAAGTCGGATATTCTTATCTAATCAGCAGTTACTCTCATAAAACTACAACAGTGAAACGGATTACAGTGGAAGGTCCTACAGTGAGTACCGGATATGGCTGGAGTGTGGAAAATGAATTTAATAACCTCTGAAAGTGAAAATAACACTTACTAATGAACAAACAAACTAGATATATGTAACTAGCTGCAATTTGTCAGCATGTGGCTTCTAGTGACAGCAATTAAAGAACAACTACTAACCTGTTTCTGGAGCTGGGACAGCTGAGTGGACATGCTATCTAGCCTCACACGTGTCTGCTGCAGCTCCTCATGGGCCGCGCCCACCAGGTGACTGTTCCTGTCCGCAGACTGACGGGCATTCTCCAGCTAGTGGGAGACACAGATCAAGTGAGAAATTAGCAATGCTTCCTAAAGGGCAGACTGCCCTTACATTTATGAAGTCACTTGAACACAGTGAAATACTATGTTATCTCTGGACCATAATCTGAAGCTCCAGCTGATGCCTGGGAAGGAAAAGGGGGTCTCAGCAGAATTATTCCTGCTACCTTGGAATTGTAGGTCTTCTCTATCTCGTCCTTGTAGATGCGAAGCTGCTCTTCATGCTGTCCGCGCAGCTCGGTCAGCGCCTCTGTCAGCTTGCTCTCGAATTCCTGCTGCCTGCCGCTGTCGATCTCCACCATGCGCGACTCATGTCTGCGCTTAGACTCACGCAGCTCCTGCACAGACAACAGTTCAACTTATAATTAACTTAGAATAAAGTTTTAAAAATGTATTAACATAGTACTCCTACTACAGTACAAGGCAATATTTTACAGAAAAGAATGCAGAAATGAAGAAAAAAATTGAAAACCTGAAAACAGAATTGGGAGAAAAATACAATATGGAATAGAAAGATGGAATTAGAGATATTTTTAAAATGGTTGTAGGACAATAAGTAAAACAAAAAAATGTAGTCAGCATATTTAAGGTGGTTTCCAGTGTTTTTAAACATAATCAACCTAACAGTTTCTGTATCTGTCAAGAAAAAGAGAATAAGAAAGAACAATATGCATCTGGTTCTGTTTCAGCTTCTGCCCTGTGATTTCATTATAACTAAATACAGAGTTAAGAAGCTTTCACCGATGCACCAAACAGCATCTAAATCCTCCAACAATTATTAGTGTGTGTATGTGTGTGTTCTTCCATGTAAAAAAAACAAAAAAAAAAGAAAGAGGGTACCAAAGAGTAGCTTAATGCTCACAGAGCAATCATGATACAGCATGACTGACCTCATTATAGATGTTCTTCTGGAACTCCAACTCCTCCTTCAGAGTCTGGATGCGGTTCTCTGCATCAACCCTCCTCAGCATCTCATCCTGGAGCTGCTTTTTAGCATCGCTCAGACCGGCTTCCAGCTATGGACATACACACGACACCAGGAACCTCAGTGCTAACACTTCTGAGATTTGCAAACAGCTACTTTAAACTGAAAGTACAACCCAAAAAAACAAAAACACAGGAACCAGACAGGGAGAATTCATACCTTAGCCAGCTGGGTCTTCAGATCCCTAACTTCAGTCTCCAGAGACCTTTTCTCTCCCAGTGCAGTGGTAAGAGAAGCATCCTTAGAGTTTAGGAGAGCTTCCAGATCCTTCAGTCTTGCGAGAGCTGACTCCAGATCAGCCTCTTTCTTACTGTTCCTAGAGAGACAATGGAAGCAAAAGGGTTGGCAATGACGTGAGACATTAGTACATCTATCTGCATAAGGAAAGGAAAAGAGTCATGAGAGTTATATGCAATATATGGGTAAACGAATCAAAGACAACAGTCAAGCTGTGCTTCAAATTACCTCTTCTGTGTTTCAACCATCATTTTCTTAGATCAATGTATTAAATCAGAGTTCTTAATCACAGGTAAAAAAAAAAAAAATCTGGCCAGCCATACTAGTTCTAATCTAAACTGCACCCCATCACAAACAAGAGACAATTTATTTTCCAAAAATAAATAAAAGAAATAAATAAATAACTGATCCTTCACACGACACGAAAACATAACTGTTCTACAAACATTTATAAAGCTAGGGCCCCTGAAATGTTACCAACTACAGTCTAGGCCTTATGTTCTGCCAACTACTCCATTAACAGCAAGCGTAGGCCCCTCAGAACTATGAAATATAGCATTAGTTCTCCTTTACAAAATGATACTGTTCAGCTAGAACGACATGTGGGTTCTATTGAAAGCCTGTTCCTCTAGCAATGGAGAAAGACTCACAAAAAATCCTAATGAAAACCAGAAGAGACATAAACCCAGCTCTGTAAACAAATCAGTAAAATAAAGGCTGACTGGAGGAGGCTGGTTTAATACCAGCATGGGATTGAATTAGAGCAAGGAGCAGAGCCAGGGTGATGCTGGGTTCTGGAACACCACAGCCCCCAAAGGATCAGGTCTCACTGTCTCTAATGATAACCAGCTGAGCCGAGATGGCTTCCAGAACTTCCAGAGCTTCATGTCTCTTTTCTTTTCTTCCTCTGACAATGGAACACAAATGTTTGCAAGGAAATTTAAAGGAATGAAACATACACACAAACAGACAATTTTGTGAACATGCAAAGATCCTCCAGTCAGACCTCTAAGGAGACTTCACTGTGTGTTTGGAGGTTCTTTCGTTCAGTTCCATATCAGATTTCAAAGAGCAGTAAATAAGTCACATACAACTGAATGAGTGACTGATGACTAGAGGCCAGTGCCAAAATTCTGCAGCACTCTGGACCACACACAGTTTCTTTACCATAGCACCAGCCAATTGTGTCAGTAACAGGCCTATTACATTCACAGCCAACGCACTACTGCACAGAAGCCTTGTGCTTTCAACGACATCATTCAGTGAGTGGAAAACCCAGTAGCACCTGTATGGACAGTATGAGTCTGCCCGTCATTAAACTTAAGCCAGGCTTGGAAAAACAATGGTTGGTTAACTCCTATGCTCTACTGTTACATCAAGTGTATTAACTCAATGTATACAGTTCACATGCAATTCTGAGAGTTCAGACACAATCTAGGACAACGAGTTACGCCTGATCCACACTACACTAATCTTAACCAACATTGAAAACATCACACATAATGATAGATTTTATTTTATTTTAGGTCATCTAGTCACCAAACCCCCAAACACTAGAAGATTTTTTGGCCCAAAATACAATACATACAATAAACGAGCAACACAATCACCAATCCTATCTCTTCAGACCCTGAAATCTAACTGAATTTCACAACAAATGTGACTTTAGGTCAAACCAAACATGCCAGAAGACAAAGGACACAGACTCGTGTGTATGTCAGTTCAGAAGAGTAAAACTGAAAGAAAATGAGATACTGATTAACTGCTGAAACTTCCTTTTCTAGTCATAATGCACTGACAGCTTCCCAACAACAGCAGAAGCCCTAATACACTGCATTCCTCTCAGTCCAGCCATTCCACACCTAAAGTGGCTCTCACGGAGATAGCAACTGAAGGCTTGAGTGTTTCTCAGCAGACTTAGTAAGAAATATTTATTATAACTGATACAGAAACAGAAAAATGCCGTTATGCAGACATGGATTGTTTGGATGTCTCCATTGTTTCTTGGCATCTGGTGTACATGTTTTTAAATAACTGCAAGTGGAAAGTTGGACCACTCAGAAGAAGAACAGTCCTATTGTCTGAATTTGGAGATACCCTGTCAGTTTCAGACACCATTTCTCTTGATCCATTACAATTACCTGAGTTTCCTGATATTGACACACTCCACTGGACTTCATTAAGATAAAAGCAGAATCACTGGTATAAGAATAGATAAGAACCATCTTAAATGTAATGATAAAAAAACGATAAGTGTTGAGGTTTGTCTACAGATTAAATGCAGTGAGTACAGAATGTAGGGGAAGCTGAAAGAACGCTTTAATCATTTTTTACAGACTACCAGCAGTGACAGTAAAGTGATAATGTGGGCATGTTTCAGTGAGTCATAAACACATTAGGGCACAGAGAACTGGACGAGTAGAGTCTACTCTTTTAAGTGCTCTTATTATGGGAAAACTGAACTTTCACAGAGGTTAACATGGTATTAATTTAGAATATACATTTTAGTACCAATAACTTCCCTGTGTGTGTGTGTATACATACACACATTGTTTATGTACCTTTGTGATTAATATCTGATCTGCAAAAAACACATCTTTTTTGGTTTGTATTTTTTTCAGTTACGTTTACTTACCTGCTGCCAATACTTTTTTTGGCTCTTGTTCCAAAAACATTCAAAAATTCATTCATTAGGACAAAACATTTCTTGTTTTTTGTTTTTTTAGATCTGAACACATCTAGGATCTCTCCTTCGGGAGTAACTTTACGACATGCTTTTATTTTTTGAAGACAATAGGAGGACATGCGCCAATTCCAGAGAGGAGGTTGTGTAAAAGTAATGCCTGTGTGTAAATAATTCTCTTGTTCAGTGCAAGACTGTGCTTGTTGCTGCTTAATGGGCAATATATGGAGCCCAAGATGGGATTTGAGTTTACATCTACTGTCGTCCCTGGATCGCCCCAAATCTTTCCTCTCTAAAAAATGTAAATACAAGATTGTTTATCAAACCTTGGAAATGAAGCAACAGAGAGCTTTATAAAGAACAGGATTACACATCAGCCAAGTGTGGAATGGAAAGACTATCCGGAGCAAGCGTGTATAACAACTAACCTCACTTACAGTTGGATTACGGAACAAAAAGACAAGGATGGGCCAAAAAGTAGAACAAGAAAGCAGAAGGAACCTCCTCAATATTACTGAATGTGGGTTTAACTTGGGGTATGATTAGTTAAAGATGCAGTATAAGGCAGGGAGTGTTCTTGTGCTTAGTTACTGGCAAAACACAGGAAAGTTTACGAGTCAAAGTTTCTGGTATCTCACACACACACACAAACACACACACACACACACACACACACACACACACACACACACGTTGTTCGCAC
>JBBPCY010076958.1:0-28130 GCA_037974405.1 Brachyalestes nurse | reverse complement strand
ACACACACACACACACACACACACACACACACACACACACACACACACACACACACACACACACACACACAGTAGAGGGTGGGCTCCAGGCCTTTAAGCGCTCCAAAAGAATTTAAATGCTTCAGCACGGCGCAGGTGAACTAGTTGGAACCTGCTGTGACGCTCGTCGCAAATAGCTCAAAAACTCCCCGCCATCTATTCAGGCGACGGCATTACAGCGTGGCAAGCTGACACTTCCTTTGTACGCTGCACGTAAAAAGTTGAGGGACACCTTACTTTTCTATACATTCAGAAGGTTTTATACTATGTTACACTCTTTTAATACTGCCTTTTTTCTTTACAAAAACCTTGCAAAACAGATGGAACAGCTGCCAAACGCCATACCTTATGAGCAAAGTCAAAGGACATGCACTTTAACCTCTTGAGCGGTCAACACTCGCCCACCCTCAACCTTTTGGGTATTTAATCCACCTTCAGGCCAAACGGTTTCAATATGAATTATCATTTAGACAAATCTGCTCTTCATACCATTAACAACACTTAAATTAACTTGTTAGTTCATTTTAAATAAAGTTCATAAGGATGAAAATTAAGCTAAATATAATGCCTGTCCAAAGATGAGAAGGTTTCTACAAACCTTATCTCAAAGATATTTAATGTATACACATAATGGAATATCTTAGGACAAATGAATTCTGACTTCCATCAATATGCCTGATAGATAAATTAAAAACACAAACATTATATTTCATAAAAAAACATTCTAACAGACTGAAGTGATTGTCATTTTCTATAAGCAACGGGCCTCTGTAAAAAAAGACAAAAGTATAGACAAAGTTTAGCTTCGGTTTAGTCAGTACTACCATTTATAATCATGAGAGACATTTTAGATCTGATATATGGATGAGTGTGTTGTACAGTGTCAGGAACCACAGCTAAGTGATACAATTCACTGCCAGTTTATGTTTGCCACATTAAGTCCACTGCGAAACTAAACTGCAATTTCTTTTTTGTCTATTTATTATATTACTGCTGTTTTTAGTACCAACAAGATTCCAACTAAGATGACCAAATGGATTGTGTCCCAGAAATTCTACTTCGCAAATGTCAAAAGAAAAGAATAAGATTGATCTGTCCTGCGATTCGTAATATATGCAAAGATCTCCAAAAGTAGGGACACAGACATCACTCGTAACTTCATTTATTAGGTCATACGATCTTATAACTTCATTCTGCTTCCAATAGAGAGGGGAAAACTGGGTCAGCTTTTTTTGAACAGTTGAACACTGAAGACCTTGAATGTGTTGTCCATTTATGTAAGCACCAACATTGCCAAGAGACATATTCCTCGATGTAAGTGTACTTCTCAGAAGCTGGAACTGTGATTTTACAATAAAAACTGAATGTGGAGCTACCAAGGCTGTCTCTTTTGGCAAAATATTTTAGAATCCAGAACAGACAGAACGACCAACCGACGCATGAAGACACAGCTGATGACACACACGGCCAAGTGTTTCTATGGTAACAAGACAGGCACTTCCTGCCGATGATTATGGGCTTCTTTGAAACTCACCAACACAAACATGTACACACAGCATGCCTGGCAGTACACAACCTGCCAATTACACACTGCTCAGTGGGTTAGTTTCTAATATTAGTCCATCAATCAACCAGTGCATAGTACCCTGCCTGCTGTGATCACACCGCTGACAACACTACACTGGACTGCACTCCTCTGGGTCAAATAACACACTGTGTGCAGAAGTAAGAGAAGAGACTGATCAGTGGCATAAACACATATACAGATATATTTAACTATGTATTTATAACTTAACTAAGAGCATACTTACTATGCACAGAACCAAGGTTCATGTTCATAATTTCAAATATTTTGTACATTAAATGGAACATATATTTAACACATACATATCATTTCTGACTCTGTACTTCAAACTGTACACACACATGCTATATAGGTTATAGTGGTTCCAGGGCCCTAGACGCCGAGGGTAACTACAGGGAACAATGCTGTTAAAAAGCACCTTATTTGTTTAAAGTGTTTGTAAACCAAATGTTACTTTTGTTCATACAGCAGCACATGTAAAATGAAAGTGTGCATACACTACTTTTGAATTAATTATTAAATGTTGTATGGAACAACGCAATTAATCTCAAAGAATAATGTGATTAATTGCATATATACATACACACACAATAGCCATACATCACAGATACTTAAAATAAAATGTATATTACACTTCAACAATTTAATTGTACATATTTGCACATTTAAACATCTAGATATTTATTCATATGTGCAACCTCTGGGTTTATGCACAATGCATTTTATATTATAATGTATGCTTTAGCCTTAAACTGTGTATTTATTGTTGTTTTCTAATCGGAAAAGATGTTGACCCCTTCACACAACACGAGTCCTTGTACATCTGTCTCATGAACAGGATTCTGATAATAAAATAAGCAAAAGATGCAATAAAACTAATACAACAAAAAGGAATCCACATTTTAAGACCTTCAATCATTCCAAAAGTAATAATCATGAATCCTTTGTAGTTTTAAACTGTATATTGTAAACATTCTGTTATTGTAATTTGACCTCAGCACTCAAACTTGTACATTTTGCACTGTGAAATACTGATTTTGATTTAAAAAGAAATATAGGCAACACAGTTGGCCTCTGCTCGCCATTAACCTTTCAGAAAAAAATCTTCTATAATTCATCTGCATTAGAACAATCGTAAACCCATCCATTCATACAGCTTAATGATATACAATGAATTATTGAGCAGCAGGAAAGCTATTATGAATGCAGACATATCCACCACACAAAAAAACTAATCAACTACAAAATTAAAAACACAACAAAATAAACCCATAAAGCCCTTAACGTAACTGCGTTCTGCTTGACAGCACGAAGTGATCACATTACTGCTCGTGTTAAATGAAATCATAAATCACGTCACCATTTCATCAGAGAGCAGTCTCCTCAGTAACGACTTACACCCTTCAGTCTGAACCGGGGTTATTACTCTGGTAAGGTCAGAGCCGAATGCTTTGTTCTAAAAGGGCAGCAAGTCTGTTTCGTTTAACCCCAAGAAGCCCCGTTTATCACTGGTGATGATAAAAGCATGTTTTATACAAATCATTTCTCTCTCATAGCTCTTTGAAACACGCAGAGATATTCTGTGTGAAATGTAGATTTTACACGTTCAATCCACACCATATTTGTAAGTATAAGAGAACATTATAAATTGATTTGAAATTTGTTTTACTGATATTAGACATACCCTTTCGGGTTTTTTTTTTTTTTTTGCATTTTCCCCGTTTGTCATTTTCAGCCATCCAAACAAATGGAAAACTGAAGGGCAGACTCAAGCAGCTGCTACAGATAGTAGATCAATGTAACGATAATTATATTACAATTGTATTATGTAATGGGATGAAAGAGGAACGCAAAACAACAATATACCTAAACTTAAATGTATGTAAACAGTTTGACCAAATGCTAACTTGGGTAAAAGTAACTGGAAGCCAAAAATCTGTTGTCCAAGAAGCACAGATACTGTCGATGGAAAACGTTTTATTCAACCTGCAACTCAATTTTTGTTAAAATGCATTGTCATTAACACTGAAATTATATTTATTTCATGTGCATGGCTCATTTATATTGGGTACATCTCGTCATACTAGCAAATGCCTGATGTTTCCAACTTACTTTATTTGGATCAGCTACAACACAGTCTAGATGAGTAGCATTTGATAAGCTGGGAACTGAACGTAATCTCAGCTAAGTTCATCAGGCTGAACTGGAATTATAAAGCAAAGAATTTGTAGGCAGAGTATGGACAGATCAACTGATGAGTGAACTGTTCCTTTTTAAACTGTTCCTCCACTTTTCACACCTGTATATTAGTTGCTATTCTTTACTGTGGATATCTAGGACACTGATTAAAGTTCAATGCTGGACTAATGGGACCTCAACAGTACCAAACCAATTCAGTCCATTTAACACATTTATGCCCTGTCCTGGCTGGCCTTGGCCGTCAGAGTTTGGATCAGGTGATGGCTGCGGAAAAATTCCCCCATAATGCTCCTCGTTGTCTCAGTCGCATTATTTTATTTACCTCGGAGCGTCTTGTGACACGGACAATGCTTTGGATGCCTCCTGTCCCAGCAAGAAACTAAAATAGGTTAGATTCACACCTCTAACAACACACACCAGGACAGCCTCATGAACTGAGAATAACATTAAACGTGTCCCGAAAGCAAAATGAGAGAGCCTACACAAAAATAATATCTTAGCAAGTTGTCGCAAGCAGATTCATAAGAGGTTTAATAGGCCCAGATCCTATAAGCAAACTCAATCCATATAGGAATTTTAGTTCAAATCATAACATTATCAGACACCGAGTTAAAGCGATAAGCAGGTGAAAAATCTAATATACCCACTAACCTCTTACTGTATTGTTTGCCTGCTGTTTAAGATGAGGCTCATGCAGCTAACAACTTGAATTTGTAAGCTTAACTGACAAGGCATGTGTGTGGTGTTTTAGGCATGCACTATAAATGAAGCTAATTAGCATGGTAATAACCATCCATTACCTGTTAGCTACATTAGCCTTTCAACTCTAGTACAAAACTTTAGAAACTACATAAGATCTCTGAAGGTGTGCTGTATTTATCTGGCACCAAAACACTGGCAGCGGATCATTTAAGTGATGTAAATTTCGAGGTGAGGCCTCCATGGATCAGACTTGTCAGTCCAGCACATCCCACAGATGTTCAATCAGACTGAGATCTGGGGAATTTCAACCCCAAATTAACAAACTGAACTCTTTGTCATGTTCCTTAAACCATTCCAAAACATGACTCATCAGACCAGGCCACCTTCGCTGTCCAGTTCATGAAAACTGTAGGCACTTTTAGTAGTGGATAGGGGTCAGCATGAGCACTCAGCGTCTGGCTCTGTCATGGGATCACACCAGACGGGCTAGCCTTCGCTCTCACTGCACATCAGTGAGCCTCCGGTAACCTCATGGCACTTTCACCGGTTCACCTGATTTTTTTTTTTTTTCTTGGACCATTTTTGGTAGGTACCACTGGTACCACTGTATACCAGAAACACCTCACAAGACCTGCTGTTTTGGAGAGGCTCTGATCCAGTCATGTAACCATCACAATGTGGTCCTTGTCCAAGTCATTAAGTCATTACTCCTGCCTCCGACACATAAACTGACTGTTCACTTACTGGCTAATATCTTCCACCTCTTTTCAGGTGCCACTGTACCAAGATAGTTATTCACTTCACTCCTCTGTGGTATTAATATTACAGATGATAGATGTACAAAAAATATCAAGAAAAATAATCATATTATATAAGTCAGTGACAGGTGTGTGAATGTGTATGTGCAAGTTAAAAGCTTTGTCTGTTCCAGTTCAGACGGCTGAAGAAACGAATTATCAAGTAATACAAACAAATTGCGCTTGAAAGGCGAGAAGGACGTGCGAAAACTGAGCCTACAGACACAGCCTGCGAATACATAAAGACATAAAAAATGATGTGGAAAGTTGCAGTTAAAATGAGCAGTAAGCCTGAATAAACGAGGAGAAAGTTATTCACGGTTAAAAGAGCTGGATGTTTTGGATAGCTAGTGTACGTGTGTATTGTTCATATTATTAAAAATCATCATTTTCTGATCAGGGAGCAAATAAAGGTCCACTTCACACATCCTAAACTTTCCGAGCACTTTTAAAAGCACTCCCAGTGGCAAGTCCCTTACCTATAAAGTCAGGCCTGAAATTATGGAGTGACTCACTGCTAGTTAGTATCCATCCATCCTTCCATCTCTTTCATATTGAGTCTCAGTATCTTATCTCTCCTTTCTTTTCCCTCTTTCTGTCCATGTCTCCCTTCCTGTCCTCTCCATCTCTGCATTTCTCTCGTCTTTGTCTCCTTTTTCCTTCTCCTGTTTCCTCTCTGCAGGTGATATTCTTAAATGGTGCAGCCTGGCCCTTCCTTGCTCGTCCACAGCACACACAGACCCTCCTTGAATAAACACAGCAACAACAAAAAAAAAAGCTCAAGAAGGTCGCCGCCTTATTCCAACATGGAGGAAAAGGAGGAGTCTCAAATGAAATCTACACGACTACGGTCATGTATTAGTGATCAAATTTAATATAATGACATTTTTCAAACACACTGTGTATTTGATTAGGTTTAAGTTTGCATCAAAAATGTAAGGGATCTTGTACAACTTTCATTTTTTTCTCCATGAGGTCTAGTTATGTATCAAAAACAATCTGTTACATGACCATTTATCCTTTATCTATGAAAATTAAAAGTATTTTGTTACGGTGCTTTTTAGACTGATATGTAAATGACCTCTGTTCTGACTGGCTTTTTTTTTGCACCTCTTTCAAAAAAAGAAATCTGGCCTGAAAAATTCACAACAGGCAGAACTAAACTGCTGTAAGCCGAATAAACAGGTGCTGTTTATGACATCACAAAAACAGGCTGTATTTCCTTTAATTAGAGTTTACATATAACATTAAACTTTTATTTTAACATTTTTTTCCCAATGATACAGTTTCTTTAATCATACTTTTGTTGAATTTCACTGTTAATTGAGTGAGCTGGACCACAATCACAGCTATTTGCGGCTCAGTAAAATCTTTGCCATAAGCAGGTTTCTCTGTGCAGCATGATTAGGAGAGTTTAGAGTTGGCCTGGGGCAAACCAAAGACCGACTGATCCAATTATTACAACCACCGCCGTGATAATGGCTATAAATACAGTTTGTAGTCTCGCTCAGGCTTTAACCTGACATAACTTTACAGCCAGACTTCAGTCCACCAGGGAACGAGAGGAAATGTAGCCTTCAGAGAACAGAACCAACCAACCAACCTTTTTATTTTAAAAAGCAGCAATGAAAGCAGGGAGCAGTGCGTTTTAACAGCATAATCTTACAAACCGCAAGTCTTTAATTTGCCATTGTTATATGCAAAAAAAAGGACAATATTTCTTAAACCGAAATATACCGTCGTCGTCACATACAGGTAAAAATAAGGGTGTCAAAAAGGGTTTGGTGGAGCAATTCCATAGAAAAACCTCATTTAAACCTTTCACTGGAGGTTTGGTTTGAGGTTTTGTGAATGAGGTGTGTAAATGCCAACAACCTCCACGTAATGTGAAGGTTTTAATGAAAGATGTTTCCCAGAATTGTTTAACCAAGTGAGAAGCCGCATATCAGAGAAAACCAGTTTTCTTACTTTTTTTAAAATAATAATGTAAAAAACAATGTTCAGTGAAGTATTCCTATAAACAGCCTGTTCAAGTTGCAGAGACACTGAAAATACATGGCAGATAACCAGAAGAGAGATCATCTACATAGATCAGTCTAAAGGGCACAATACGAAAAACAGCCTAAGGGATAATGAGAGAGGTTGGAAAATGGTCATTTACAAGGAAATACAACAGTTTTGGTACATAAAACCACAAACATTATGAGAGGATCTCAGGAGGAAATAAGCAGTACAAAGCAAATGTAGGCTACAAAGTCCTGAAGAGAACATTAACCCTCACTAGTCCATGATTTTGGTTATAATAATCATAACATACTTTACACTACTTTATTAGCTGCTCTTTCTCGTGTGTGAATATTCAATGATGAGGAACAAAGAGAAATGTTCTAGAATTATATGTTGCTTCATTCTTCAATGAAGAATTTTGTTTCTCCATTAGACATCATTTCACAGATGTAAGCTACAATAAATAAAATCAGAATTAAATTTTTGGCACATTTATGAACTAGCCTATCACACGCCACAAGTTTACCTCCATTAAGACGGAATGTCTACGGCTGCAGTATTCAGCAGACGCTCTTATGCAGAGCGACATGCAACAGTGCTTAGTAGTCTAGACCTGTTCTTCATACCTGTAAAGCTATACTAAAATCAACACCTGCTTTTTACCAAGTTACTGCCAGCTAAGTTACACACCTTAAACCCTGTCAAAAGAAAAAAGTCAAGAGGTTAATACACAAGTAAGGAAAAACAAGGTTTTTTAAATATATAGAAAAGATGTATAAGAGATAAACAAGAGGACCGGTTAGTCATCAATGAACCACAGCATGGTGCCACTGCAGGCCGGCCTCCGGCCTCCACTTTGCGCACCAATAGGTGGCTAATCCCATCCTCAGAGCGTCAACACACCATCCCGACTAGCACCAGTCGCTAATGAAGCAAGCAGGCACGTCCCGTAGAACACGCCATGCTGCAGAATTAGCCTCCAGGATTATGATGTGATGAGTCAAAGCACATATGACTACATGCCAGCAAAAGAACACAAAGGTAATTACATGTAAAGGCATAAAGAAATAGCTCAACCGTATGGGCTAATTTTGCTCACACTGAATGGAAGTTAATGGCTAACAAAACATTGCTGCTCACTTTTCACCACCACATTAGTTCTACTGACTAAACTATTCCTTAACTCACGCCATGTCATGCATATGACTGCATGCTTAGACAAGAGCCTAGGGCTGTTTACAGGCCCTACGCACTATGGGAATGAAATAAGTGGCTCAACTATACATGCTAATGTGGCTCTCAATGAATAGAAGCTAGAAGAAGTAAATCGGCCGAGTCATTTTTATTATGCTCACTGGCCTGTTTTTCCTTTTCACTGATCAAATCATTCCTTTAAATCACCCCACATAACTCACTCAACTGCTGATTCAACATTTGCTCAATGTATGGATGTGGACAAATTATCCTCATATTAAACTGAACATTTTTACTTCTAGTTTAGAGTTTATATGTGTAGTCCCACTATATACATGTATATTCCTGTATGCAAAGTTTACTTTTAATTTTGACCTTGATATGACTGCAATGTGAGAAATAAAAAATAGGCTTACAGCTACCAAATAATATTACCTTCAATGTTAATGGTTTGCTATTCAGTGTCATTTGTTGTTAGCAACATCAGGATGGTTAAATGTTACACTAAAGGCCAATGGTAGGCATTGCTCTGGCACTTTGTCTCTCAAACTACAGAGCGAAAGACCACATATACAAACCTATACAACACCAACACGTTTGACTACCAATCACAAATAATGCAGCTGAAATTGAATGTCTTGTCCTCCTTGTCTCTAAAACTAGAAGCCTTTCTGCTTAAACAAGCATACTAGAGGTTTCAATTAGACATCAATTATTCATCTAGCTAACTAGATTATACAAAGAATGCTATTTTCCACCGCAAGTCACTGCACCACACTGCTGCTCACTAAAACAAAGTTACTCAGTCACTAGCAGCCATTAGGGTGGGCAATCTGGAAAAAGTGTCAAGATACTAAAAGGCACTATAAGAATACACAAAAGATATTCCATTTTTCTGAGTTATAGTAATTTGCAACAGACAGTGCACCAACAAAACATTACAGCCACATATGAACTGCTATTAACACGACCATCAATTTGGCAATGGGAATATGGCAATGGTTCCTTTAAATCCGTTTAAATGTGAACCAGTGGAGGTACAGCTCCACACTGGCCACACTGAAATGCATCAACACGTAAAAAAGATGCACAGCGATTTTTTTTCCCTACGAGTTAGTGCACCAGCACAAACAGAGTTGAGCCCAAATCGGTAAGTGCTTAATATTGATTTCTTTTTTCTCCCAATATTTTTTGTTCCAATCTCACACGACTGATGTGTGGTGTACACTCCCACTCATGTGAGACAAAACATACGACTTCCTGCAGCTTTATCAACACTGAAGTACAAAGTTAAAGAACGGCTTTGGGTCGCAACATCCAGTGGGACGGCTGCATGGCACAAGGACACTCAAGGGAAAAAAAAGCTAGAAAGAATGTGAAAAACTGCAACCTCTTAAAGACAGAAAAACTGCAGAAGAGACATTTGCTTAATAGAGTGTTAAAAATGTACATTCAGACTGAGCAGACAGATGCACAGGTGGCCAATGAAGCTGTAAATAAGAAAACTACATAAGCTAGTCAATTAAATATAAAACTGCTCATCACATAAAACTAACTAACCGTTAATGACATTTATTAGTTTAAATTTACTTGAGAAAAACAAATGCAGAACATCCAAGATTAATATGTATTAAGACAACTTAACAACTCATTAAAGTAGGAGCTGGGCAATATATAATATACAATATATCATTTGCTTATTTTTGCATGTGAAGCCTGAAAATATTTATCATAACATACTTTTAACCATGTCACCCTATTGAATCTCCAATGTGTTGTAAATCTTGTAGCAACCACAATATGTAGTAACATAATTGTAATAATGTTCTGCCCAGCTGTACCATTTCAAATACAGTTGAGAAATGGTAAATTCCATTGGTGGTTCTCTTCGACAAAACCAACATTTTTTACAGCTAGAACCATATCGAATTAGTTTAACACGGAAGAACATTGTTACAAATCTGAAGCAAAATACACCAGCAATACCAGTAATAACAGGTACCGGACTGGAAGACGATTTCAGCAGACAGACTTGGACAGAGCTCAAGAGAAAACTATGGTTAAATTAATAAGTGGCATATTAACAAAAACAAGTGGAATGACATTACTCTCAAAATAAGACCTAACATAGCAATCATATAATGTTCTATACTGGTAGACACTGACGCTCTTGCTGGACGCCGGAGATGAAAATTGCAAACTACAATCGCACACAATTTCATGTTCAAGTTCACGTGAAATGTTTTTTACTAATGACCATAACAAATACATTCCCATGAAGCACACTGTGTTCACGAAATCTCTGACACGATACGCTGCCTTATGAAAAGAGAAAGCTCTCTTTGGGTCAATTTTGAGCAAATATGACAGCCCTTCAAAAAAAAAAAAAAAAAAAAAAACACACAAATCTTCCTCTTGCATTCTGACAACGCTTCATGACACTAAGGCCACGGAATCACATGCTGGAACTTAGAGAGAGAGAGAGACAGAAATAAAGAGACAGAGAGAAGGGGCCTGATGGTTACGTCCCGGGAGCTGCATCACAAATTCTTTCCTGAACTCCAGCCCAAAAAAAGGCAAGTGTTCTGAAACATGGAGGCTGCGCTGCACTCACTGAGTTCTTTCTTCTACACCGTCTGCACAACCGCTGATACCAGCCTAACATAACATGAGCCGTTTTTAGTACAAGTACAGCTGCATGACACAGATCATATTCAGTATCATGATTTCTTTCCAAATAGATCACAGTACCAGAAGATGCCATTAATGTAAAGTGTAAAGTGACCATACATGAACACAGTGCGAAAGCTAAGGCTACAATACTACATGTTATTTGGCTTATTCTTCTTGAGTGCTGCTGCCTTACAAACCTGATTATTTCGTCCTGTTTCCTAGTTGGAACACAGCAAATGTTAAAGGAATACTCCAGTCAGATGAGGAAAATCTTCCTTTCTGACAAGGGATCTTGAAGGTGGGAGGAACTTCTAAAAACCTGAACTTCTACAGGGTGGACTTTTGGGGGTTATTCAGGAAGTGCTTTGGAGCTGCACGTCCATTCAGAGCCTCACATCTACTTCTTGTGTGTTAGAGAAGGTAGAAAACACTTTTGTTTAGAAAGTAGAAAAAAATCTTTTTAACTCGACAAGAAAGATTTCTACAAAAACAAAACAAAGCTATATAAACAGCTTAGTAACACTGAATGTTTAACATATAACGCCCATAATCATCTAATATATTGTTTAAAATATCTTTAAACCCAAAAGGCATTTTCAAAGCAAATCGGCATTATGGTATATCAGCGCACAGCAAGAATTTACATTGATATTAGTATCACTGGCTACGGTTTTGTACAATATCAAAAGTAGAAAGCTTTTAAATTACTACAGTGTGACAAATCAATCAACCTTTCATTTTGTATTAATTATAGTAATTATTTTACAGTAATACTGAAAAAATACTGAAACCTTGAGAATTGGCTTGTACTTACGCCAGCATAAACCTGACATCTTTCAATTAAAAACAGCTTTAAAATGAACGATATTGATATAAAGCACTTCAGTTCAGATGTTCACGTAAAAGTAGGATATCAAGCTCAAAATACCCAAACACTCTGTGACCCCACAGGAATAAATACACAGCCAACACATGACATCACAACATGAGTGTGTTATTCCAGGCTAGATTTTTTACTGGACTGGGTCTGATTCGCTCGTTCTCTCCCTCTGATATCCGATCCAGCACTTTCTGCTGCTATCAGCCCGATACTGTTACCTGGGGTGACGATAACTCATGTCTGATTTAGCTATGTCATGGCTACATAAAATCAATACATGATCCATCTTTAAGCTTTTAACCTGTCATGTACTCTCTGATCTTCTTAAAAGACCTGCATCTAAAGTCAACATCAACCCCCCAAAAATAAGGCTTTTCCCTTCCACACTGTGCCATATTTCCAAGTCAAAACCTTGATTTAAGCACGACTGGCATTGGTATCAGTAACTGGAGATCAATTCGCATTATCAAGAAATTCAATATCGGTGCATCGCTAAATCTTAGAGCCTTCGGTTTCTCTACAGCACATGTTTCTATGTTCTAGCCATCTTAAGTGTTTTGTGTACAACAATTTCTATTTTTCTGATTTCACCGCACTAATTTGTTAACAAGCAAAAAAATAAAGCTCCAAAGTGGTCTTAAAAGTGGTGATGCACAAAGAACAAGGAAGGAGCATCACTTTTAATACTTTCTGCAATATTAACGATATTAAAAGCTATACCATAGGCAGATGTGACCGTTTTATTTCATTCATTCATTATTAAACAGAATGGAATACGTTAACATAGTGTCATTTTTCTATTACAATCACTAAACGTAGATTAGCAGCAACATCAGCGTCTTCTGAACTATCCGGACATTCGTTTGGCGCTAAGGACCACAGAAAAATCCCTGTAAGGGACAACTAAGCCCAATGTGGATTGGATTTTCACTTTAATTGTTTTAATAACCTCTTAAATATATAAAACAAAATGTTTCCATATTATCAAAACAAACAGCTGTGTTTACAGATACAAAAAACAGACAAGAAAAAACATCTCACAAGAGCTACAGTCGGTCAAAAGCCAAGATGCAAAGTATTAACGCGACCAAAACTGACAATCTAAAAAAAGACATCGAGGTGACTCAAGCAATAGGCTGTTACAGTCATGCATGATCTTGCATCCCATACTTCCTTTGACTGAAAGATTTGTAATGCAATTGGACTGTTGAGGAATACACTTTCAATTTCAGCCAAGCAATTAAGACTTTCCAGTTCTGTCCCACAACTTATATTTCCAGAATGATACTGTTCCAGTTTGACAAATCTCTATCAATAGCTGCAATGTAAGTCTGCAACACAGGTGCCATGATAAAAAGTGCATTCCTAAAAGTGTAACTACTCAATTTGCAACCCAAAGAGAGCAGAACCTACACATCTCCATACTGATCTCCAAGTAAGGTTTTGCTCAAAGAGCCTCAAGTCAATCATCCGTTTATCTTTCATTTTCTCATCAGGTCCACTCACTTTTGAGCAAAAAAAAAAAAACCACACATTCTAGCATAGTCCAAATTCACGTATTCGCATCATCCATCAGCAAACAATTCAAAATAAGCCTTTGAGTCTTTCCACAACAAAAAAGATCTCCATAATGACTGCTATTTTGCTCTTGGAGGGATTTGCAGCCAGTTAGCAATCCTGCTAAGCTAAAGCTAATGAGCTAATAGAAGAAAAAAAGACATATAACCCCATTTAAAACTTCATTTTATGGGTTAAATGAGTGTATGAGTACTTTATACACCCAATTAATTAATCTGAGGAGGAAATATTTGTCAAAGAGTGCGTTTTAGGTCATTTTGTGGCTCTGTTTGAGCTAGCAGGGTGTGCTAACGTTAACGTAATGAAGCTTGAAGTTGAGACGTTAAGGCCAAACAGACACCAAACAAACACGAACAGACACCTCAGAGTGGTGTGGTGGACCTATTTTAAAATGTTAGGATAACCTAGACTGTTCAGCCTATTCACTCTCGTTAATTTAGGCTAATCAGCCCTTTTCCTGGACATTAAGGACAGCACTGGGTGCGTTAGACTGGGAGGTGGACCTGCAGGCGTTTACACTGGGCTCCAGTGGTCTGATCTGATCTGATCTGATCTAAACTAAAGCATCTAAAAATGTCGGGTTTTTTTTAAGAAACAGCCTCAGGAACCTGTGCTGAGACAAACGGGGAAGTGCAGAGAGACTCAAGTGGCTAATACACGTTCACAAAATGAAGAGATGGCTGAAAACATCTACGTCTGAACTTTAGTACAGCGTACAGAGCCGGGGTTAAGACTAAAAGACCTGCAGGAAGGCTGTCTGAGCAAAGGGAGAGGATTAAAAGACCCCCATGAAGGTGTGTTGGAGCAGGGAAAGAAGCAAAGGTAGAGGCAGAGAGGGTTATAGACCTGGTGCAGGGCGGTCAGGCCGTCCACATTGGCGTAGTTGATGTCCGCGCCCCGGTCGAGCAGCCGCAGCACCTCCTCGGTGTCTCCGCTGGAGCAGGCGGCCAGGAAGACCGCGCCGTCGTCGAACTTCACCTTCGTCTTCTTCTTCTTCAGCACCGGGGGCTCTAGCTCCGTCTCCGAGCCCAGCCACCGCTTCAGCTGCTCGTTCCGCTTCTGCTTAGCGTCGGCCATCTTCATCACAACACGAAACAATCCCCCCCAGACCCGGAGAGAGCCGAGCTTCTCCCCTCAGCCCGATTTAACAGTGTGCGTGTGTGTGTGTGTGTCTGAGCCAGTCTCTCTCTCTGAGTGAGTCTCTCGCTCTCTCGCTCTCTCTCTCTCTCTGAGTGAGTGAGTCTCTCTCTCTCTCTCTCTCTCTCTCTCTCAGTCTCTCGCTGAATGAGTCTCTCTCTCTCTCTCTCTCTCTCTCTCTCTCTGTATGTGTAAGTCCCAGCCTCTCTTTTTCTCTCTCTCTCTCTCTCTCTCTACACCGCCACGATCCCACAGCGCAACGGGGCGTGGGAGAAGAGGGAGGGAGAGGGTGGGAAGGAGGGAAAAAATCACACGGGGGTTGTATGTATGTGTGTTTGTGTGTCTTAACGTGGTCTCGCGAGATTGCCTTGATGACGTCACCGACTGTCCTCTTGCTCCTCCTACAGGGAGCTGCAACATGACGTCATCGTCAGTATGTCATTCATTTATCTGGAGGGTAGAACCGTTGACATATGGGGAGAACTGTTCAGAAAACAAAAAATGAAAGGTTCTCGCGAGAGTGCAGTGACGTCACGCATCGCCTCATAGTTCTCCATGACAGAGATATGACGTCATAGTCCCTGCTGTCCATTTTTAGGAAGGGTGAATGGGTGAATGTGTGTTAGAAAATACTGTATTTCATTCATTTTTTATTAACTGTGGTAGACCTGAGACTGAAAGCACAAGGTTCAGAAATGAGTTCAGGAGATGTGGCAGATGTGGCAGTTATGGTCTCAAGACTAATTGCCCCTTCTTTTCTTCAGGTTGCACTTTTCAATTCTACTTTGTAGTGCTGGCCTCCTCAGGCTCAGTGGCCATTCTGTAATGAGAGCCTGTCTAGAAACTGTTTCCCTTTTCAAATGTAGAAAAGTGTTATTCATAAGCCATAATAATAAAACTATTTAGGATAATAAAGATTTTAAAGCTCTACTATTGGTTGGTTATGCTCATACTGCTGTTTACTTTGCTAAATTTGCGACAAAATACATCTGTATTATTATGATCAGACTTTTTGAAGAAACATTTCTCATAACACACATTGAATGACTTGTTAATTATCCATCCTAGCCTAACTTTAACAAGACATTTTATGTGATCTTGGAGGAGATACATTTTTTAAACAATGTTTTTAATGGTTAATTTTAATGGTCAATACTGTAGCATTTAAAAGTTTGAAATCAGCATTTTAAAAATTGAAAAGTGACCTTTTTAGTCATTTTAGTCACCACAGCACGCAGTGTGATCAAGAAAAATTAATCACCCAAGTGAAGCAACACAGCACCTGGGAAGCAGTGTGTGGGAACGGTACCTCAGAGGTGCCCCTAGCAGTCCTGGAATTCAAACCCATAGCTTTCTGATCGCAGGGGCAACTCCCTAACCTCTAGGCCTCCAGCTGCCATAAATAAAACCCAATAACCCAATTTCCAATAATATAAAACCCGAACATTTTATTGTAATGAAAAGGAGGAAACTTTGCATGCAGTCTTTAATGGCTGAACTGGTGCACGCAAGTGTAAAGTGAGATTTGTGATATTTTTTCCATGGTAAGTTTTTTGGACTTTTTGTGTCCATTGCACTTATCCAGAGCTGGGTGGTCCAGCTTCACTGTCCTGGTAAAGTGTGTGTTTTGGCACTGTGGCGTGTTGTTGTTGGCTACAGCCCACTGGAGTGAGCACATGTGAAGAGTTCAGCTATTGCAGGTTTTAGATACACTAATGAAAGTGCAACATTGAAAGTATTGGATTTAGACAGATAATGCCCACATAAATGAAATGTTTTTAATCAGCACTGTTTTGTAATTTCGCTCCCTTTCTGACATATCTGCACTGATGTAAAATATTTCATTTGGTAAAATCAATAAATCTCTTTTTTTCCATTGTAGCAACTTAAATTGTCTCCCAAAAAAATAATGACTGTAACTCTCTCTTATATACAATGTGTTTGTAATATACAGTAATATATAGTATTGGAGTATGTGAGTGGTCTGTGTTAACAGTTATTACACCTCTTGCATCACTTTACCTGTAGTGTGTAACTGTTGGCTAATCTAAGTGGGCGAGGATGCAGACCAGTGTGCATCTGTGCAGCAGTGAAACAGCTTCTGTAAAGTTTTTATAATGATTCATGACAAAACCCTCACACATATACAAACTCAAAATACACACACACGCACACAGCAAAGCCACAGAGAGACAGAATGGAAAGTCACAATGGATGACTTGATAAGTGACAGCATACTGCAGAATTATGACCATTTATAACATAACATAAAGATTAAGATAAAGCAAACAAGGCCAAATCAAAGAAAAGTCTTCATGGTTAATTAGCTCAGATTCACTCTGAAAATAAGAGAAAGAATTATCGTTAGCTGGAACAAATTTAGTCTTAAAAAAACAAGCATTGTCTTCAGACTGAGGTCATGTCCACATGGGCACAAGTATTTTTGAAAACTGAGATTTTCCGTTTTCGTTGATTAAAAAAATCGCGTCCACACGAGCCAGTTTTCAAAAATATCTCCATCCACACACAGTCGCAGAAAACGTTAACAAAAGCATGCCAAGGCAGAAGGTGGCGATATAACCTTAAACCATATAACATTGGTGACCAATCAGAAGCCTTGGAGGGGGGATGTCATTACCAGAGTGTCTGTGTTGAATATGATAGCGTCTAAAGCTGACTCTGACATCTATGTCCTTTATACTGGATGGACAGTAACTCGGCGCATGAATGTAAACATTCCAACATTTCTAACAAAGTTGAGAGCAGTACTACTTTGTATACATCGGCATTAAAGATGAAAACCTAATGTAAACATGGCGCATGCTGTGATGTCATATGAGTGGCACAGTATGACTTTTCACCGTATGAAATGGTCTGTTTTTCATCTTCCTTTTTCTTGTCCACACGTAAACGCAGAAACAGAGTTTTCAAAAATCGCCACTTTGGCCGGAGTTTTCAAAAACTTCAGTTTTCACTGACCCAAAACGGCATTTACGTGTGGACGAAAGGCCAAAAAGGATAGAAAAACCTTCGTTTTTAGAAATACATGGCCTGAGTCAGTATAAAACCACTCCTCAGTACAGAATCTCTCGAGATCCTACATGGTCCTATATCTTTCTCTTGGACTGTCCTCTTCAGCTTTACTAGATTTTAAGGGGGTGAAGTTAGGAAAGGGGAACTTCAATTTTATTTACTTATCGCTTTATACAACCAAGTCCAAGCCCCTAGTGAGTGAGCCAAAGGCGACAAAGGCGAGGAAAAACTCCCTCAGCTGGAGGAAGAAACTTTGGGAGGAACCAAGACTCAAAAAGGGAACCCATCCTCCTCAGGTCAACCCAGAAGTCGACCCATAATTAGAAAAAAGACCCAGTTGTGGCTTTCTGGCAAACCTAGAATGTTACAAGGAAAACCCCAATCCATCACACATTAATTTAACCGTGGGTTTAACCGAGGGTTCTTTTCGGCATAATGAATTTGGCCACTGTGCCACCTCATGTTTATACCCCAGTGAAAGGGGAAGTCAGTGATGACCACTAAAGAGTTGTTCATTAATTTTTAATTTTGTCTGTACTTTTGTCCATGTTTTTACATAATAGTGTGTCATGCAGTGTCAGAATAAGCAAGTCTATTAGACATTACTTAACCACTAATTAGCACATTAATAAGCTTCCAGTGTCTGTAAACTAGTTCAGGCTACAGTTTTAAAGCCATTTTCTCTTTATCTCCTAGTTGGAAGTTTTAATTTTCTTCAACTTTCCTCAACTGTGTCCATCATCCTCCAGGACGTCCAGAGAGAGCAAACACACAGTAATGAATTTCTGCACACTCAGCACATGAATCAGCTCTTGGCAAGCTAACTTCTGTGTGTGTGTGTGTGTGTGTGTGTGTGTGTGTGTGTGTGTGTGTGTGTGTGTGATTGTGTGAGTGAGTGTGTGTGTGTGTTCATTCTTGTTTGTGGGACTTCACTACTGAATTAATTTCTATTCTTATTAGTATATATTTTTATTTCAAAGACACTAATAACATAGTAAATAGTGTAGATTTAAAAACAACTAAACACCAGAAAACGTTTGTTCAGTATTTCAAGTGTTTCTGAAACGACAGCTGTATTATAACAAAAGCTGAGTTATAATTCAATTAGTATCCAGACCGAACTTATAGTTACTGAAATATACTGAATTAATGTATAAAATTAATATCCAGCATAACTTCATGTTGCTGCCAGAATACTAAGAATACTAAAAACAAGGCATCTTAACTGTAGCATTATAAATATAAACCAACTTTATAAATTATAGATTTATAATTAGGCAATTATCAGTCTACACTTTAAGTTATTAAATAAAGTAATTCCACACCTTTGAACTCTTTGTGAATTGTCCAGAAGGCCAGTTGTCATGCATTTAAATCCTGCTTTCCTCCAATCTTTTCTTTTAAAACTGCTAAATTATTCCTTCGTTACCACAGCAACCACTGCTGCAGTATTTTTCTAACAGCCATCCTCATCTTGTCCAACCAGACACACACACTCTCTCTCTGTCTTTTTTCTGTCTCTCTCTCTCTCTCTCTTTCTCTCTCCCTTTCTCTCTCTCGTCTCTCTATCTCTCTCTCCCTCCCATTCTCTTTCTCTCTCTCTCTCTCCCTCTGTCTCTTTCTCTCTTCGTCTCACTCTCTCTCTCTCTTGTTTTTTTACAGTAAATGTGTGAGCAGATCTCCATACAAATGTTGAGGGTGGTATTTACATAACTACCTTGTGTCTCTGATGTTTAGCTATTGGGGGCACAAGCAAAAAATGTTATTTGTGTTGTACTCTGCTGTTTGCCGTTGTTGATGAGATCAAAGCAGCAGGTTAGTCAAATAAATTAAATTAGCACCCCACAGTAACGCCATGTTAATCTAAGACAGATGCTGTCACAGATGTCCTGAAGCCACTTTAAAAACAGGCACCTGCATGCAAACCTGCAGGTGATGTACAAGAACCGGGGAAAAAAGGAGAACTTGTCTCATTCAGTGTAGACTCCCAGACATTGTGCGGAGGACGAGGCCACCAAAAAAATCAACAGTTTATACATTTCTACGTTATTTGAAATAGGTAAGCAAGCAATTTTTTCACTCGTCTTTTCACTCCCGTCTTTCACTCTTGTCACCAATTTAGACCTTGCCAGTTACATAATGTTGCCAAGCTGGGAGGCTGAAGGCCAGCCCGTGCTTCCTCCTTACTCAAAGTCATCCATAGCCAGCTTCCACCATACTTTCAAACTGCTTCTAACGCAACAGCTCAGTGTACCTGAAGACAAACCCTTACTGCCACATCTGTTATGTTAGATAACAGACATTCATGTTAGCTAGCATGGTGCTGAGAGATTGGGGGGGATCCATTCTTCTTACCCTGTGAGCCCTGGATGGATGTGGCATCACTGAAGATTGAATTTGCGATCTGACAAGGCCATCTCTTAGACGACTACAAAACTTATATAATGTGGCCTATTATAGTCATGCATGAACACACCACAGCGTCAAATTCTTTCTCAGCATTTAACTCATTCACCAACAAGGGACGCCCGGAGAGCAGTGTGTGGGGAGAGTACCTTGCTCAGGTTACCCCAGTGGTGCCACTAGCAGTCCCGGGATTTGAACCCACGACCTTCTGATCGTAAGGGCAGCTCCCTTACCTCTAGACCACAAGCTGCCCTAGTCTGTTAATGTCATAGACATCACCATTCATAAATGAATTGCCCAGTGGAAATAAAAAAAAAAAACATAGATTTTTAGAAATGTACACTTTAGTTACTATAACTTTCCATGGTCTTATAATGATGAAGAAAATAGATCTACATAATAAAAATATGTCAAATTAAAACGCCTCTGCAATGGGTAAGGCCTAAACTGGTGAAGACGAGTGAAGACTGTTTGAGCAAACCCAGACGCCCAGTGCCTGTTGCCGTAGAGACGCTGGCGCCTGAAATGCACTCTCAGTCCAGGCTAGAGTCAGTGGCCAGACTGAGCAGCTATCGCGCTGGCAGGCCTAACCAGGCTTTGATCTCACACTGGACGTGAGAGAACGATGGCAAGGTGTGAACTGATAAAGTGACATGGTCTCTGAAGCATGTGCTGATGTTCACCTTTCACCCTGCCTGGGACATACCCACCGGTCAGATTATTAGACACCCCTGTTTAGAAAACTTATTCAGAGCAAAAATCATTCCACATTTTCATTAGTATGTGTTTAGAATGTGTCTTGGTATTTGCTCGCAACACACTATGTCATGTCTAAATAAACACTGAGTACATTCAGCTTAGAGTAAGGAGAATATGTAAAATTAGTAAATGTTTGGCAACTACTTACTGTGCAAGTCCTACATATAAGTAGAATACAGAGGAAAAATGCATGAAGCAAAAATAACAATGATGATGACAGTTTAGTGCAAAGAGATGTTACTGGTAAGTGCTTTCTTCATTTGGGCACAGTGGTGTACAAATCCAGCTGAAGCTTTAATTGTGTGTGTGTGTGTATGTGTGTGTGTGTGTGTGTGTGTGTTTGAGAGAGAGAGAGTCAGCTACAAAGTTCTGGAGCAATAATAGCACCCTTAGATCAGATCACATGCTTAGGCATCACAGCTGTCAATTCAGCTGCTTTTGTGTTCTCTGTGTGTGTGTGTGTGTGTGTGTGCATGCATGTGTGTAAGTGTGAGAGTCTGTATTTATCTCTGTGTGGGGACCAAAATAAAAAAAATGGAAAAAGTCTTCAGGATGAGGAAAAAAGATGAAATAAATCAAACATAAAGTAGTTCAAATGTAGAATTCCTATGCTGACCTTTGTCCGCCACAATGAGCACCTGATCAGAGTGCAATGGAATCAGTGATGCTCTCAGCAGAGAAACCTTGAATTCTGGCGTTGACCTTACTAAACATTGTTGCAGACCAAATACATGCCTTCATGGCAACAATACTCCCTAAAGGCAGTGGCATCTTTAAGCAGGATAATGCCCCCTGCCACACTGCATAAACTCCAGATTCTCCAGATCTGATCAAGCATCTGGGGAAGTGCTGGTTTGCCTTGGCACTTACTCAAAGTATCTACTAGTAACGACTTGGTGCCAGATACCCCAGCTGGTGGCACAAGAGGGACCTACACAATACTAGGCAGGTGGTATATATGTATATAGTATACATATATAGTACACTCCTGCTGCCTGTTCATGCTATAAAAGTGGCTTTAGCTCCTCCTGAGTCTTAGCATGAAGCTAGTATGCAGAATTAGCAAGTGATAGAGACACAGGGGTTTAACTCTGACAGGCTGAGGTGAGGGGTCAGATAGATCTGTGTAAACCCTTCCCACACACTCACACAATAACAGCTGTTGCAGGACCCCTCATTTACTCACTCCCAAAGCTTCACAGTGGACTACAGCAATCTTGAAGCTATGTCCAGTACAGTAGGGGTGTAGATGATTCAATCCCATTATGTTTATTTGGAGAAATTATGTAATGCACCATGAAATCTCAATATTTCACCATCATTCAGTTTGAAAGAATGATTTTATAAAACTACAAGTACAAAACTACAGACACCTAAGTAACTGACAGAATAGAAACAAAGAAACACTATCCCTAATGCTTTTCTAGTTCAAATAAATAAAGATAAATCCCCTAATAATATTCCCAATTGTCGAACATCAAGTTTCTGTCTCATGTTTCTATTTCTGTGTAGGCCTGCAACTAACAATTATTTATTTGAGCCCTTTGACTATTATTCAACTGAACAACAAATCTAATTGTTCTGACTTCTTGGGTCCCTCTCTCTTCGTCATTTAGTGTTCCATCTGTGCAAGAGGTGATTTCTTCTTTTATAGTTTAAAGAAACAATTTAAGAAATGTCTCCCCCTACACTTCCTGCAGATTATTACAATCTGTCAGCATGACTGTGGATCACATGAACATTTTAAAGCATTATAGAACACTTTTTAAATGAAATGATATGGTTCCTATCACCCCCTACAAATCCTGTAGTGCAGTTCTGTTGGAATGAGTCAATCATATGAACATCAAAGAGCAATAGAGCTATTATCATCATTAATACTTAACTGTGCCACCTGGCCTTGCTACATAAAGCCCCATATGCTATTTTTTAGCACATTTTGTTATTTTACTGTCTGAACATTACAATAAAATAACTTCATGAGCCGTAGGGCAGAAGGGCACAGAGGGACAGAGTGAGTGAACTCTAGCATGGCTGATCCACATTCAGACAATAGCTGAGCCACATCCTGGGCCTGAAATAGGACAAATTCAGCAGTGCTAGCACTAAACACTGTTATGTAGAGCTCTAACAACTATGACAAAGTGTAAAGGCTGTAAATTTAGGACCCGGTAAACTTGCACAGGTGTAGCCTTGCAATGCAGTGCTTTGTGAGCGGAGGTATGAACATACATGGTAACACACTAAGAAAGAACTGACAAAAAAACAGAAAAACAAATTTACACAGTTTCCCCCTTGTCCCAGATGTAGGCAATCATGTCTGGTGCTTCTTTAGTTTCACACAGGAGCTATCATGCTAATGTAGCTAGTAGTGGAAACTAAAGAAAATGGATTTATGTACAGGCTACATGGTGACTGTGTGAATTATATTTTTCACTAATACTAATATAGTGAACTTCCCTTACTGGGGATAATGAATTCATTTGCGAAAAGAGATCTGTACGTTGGCACTGAAGGGCTATAAGTGGACCGGCACACATTTTTCGTACTGTGGCAGAAAAGGAGGTAGCAGCTGAAAGGAGGGAAGGATGGAGTGACCTTGTTTCAGTGAGGATTTAATAATAGCACAGATCAAGAACTGAACAGACACGAAAGAGAAAGACTGGCAAAGCAGGCCTAAATCTGAAGCACCTTGAGGAAACTGCATTCTGTGCTCCTGGTGAAAGGACATTTTGACTGCGTAGGAGGATGCTAACAGCAACAACGACAACAAGGACAAGGAGTAGCTGCAAAGCCTTATTTCTTAGTGCATTCTCGCTTCGCCTTTTCTTGGACACTTGTTACCATGGTAACCACAGCGGCCCAGAAACCTCTGTGAAACCACGATTTTATATGAGAGGCAAACACACTTATAATAATAATGACCTCTCCATTAATCTGCTTCAGAACAAGTGCATTCAGAAGACCAGCATTAGCAATTAGCAAACCACCAATCCGACGAGTGAGTAAATTCACTGTACGCTACACATTACTTTAATGCTGTGTTACATGTTAGAGCAGTTTGACAAGGTGCTTTGTTATGGTGTGGTAGAGAGGCAATAAGATACTTAAAGCTTTTGATGACTGCACTTAAAGAAATGAGAAGGAGAGAGAACGAGAGAAACAAAAGAGAAATGGGGAAGGGAGAGAAATATGAGAAAGAAAGAGAAATGAAAGAATATGGGAAGGAGACACTCAGAGAGAGAGAGAGAGAGAGAGAGAGAGAGCAGGAAAAAGACAGGAGAAAGATGGCAGAAAGATGACTAGCAGGCCGAGCCGGAAGTGAACCATAAGTCTTGCTGCTTTCTTTTTCTACAGTTCAACAAAATGGAATGAAAACTATCACAGACATGAACAGATGTCTAGCTATGACAGCTAATAGTGAAAGGCAAAGTAAAGTGGCCCCTTATAATTCACCTGCGTGAAGCAGCGGGCAGCCACTGGGGAGCAGTACTTTGCTCAAGGGTACCTCAGTGGTAGCACTGGCAGTCCTAGGATTTGAACCCATGCCCTTACGATTGCAGGGGCAGATTCCTAACCACCAGTCCACCAGCTGCCCCATGGAAACATATTTGACCAGATCAGTTTCTTTCAACACATTTATTTTCTAAAATTATTCTTCTTAATAAATGGCTACTTATAATAAAAGCTACCAGCTAAAGACATGATTCATTATCAGAAAAAAAGGCTTTACACAGTGTGTGCTGTATTGGAATGGCCACTATTCTGTCTGAGTTTTCATAGAACAGTCTGAATGCATAGAGATTGAGCAGACATTTGCCCTCTCCCCCTCTTTCTGAAGATATAAATAGAGAATAGAGAAATTCTTCTCTCCTCTGTTCCCTTTTCTCTCCTCCACGCCACCAGTACTTGCAGTAGAATCAGCTTTCACTCACACATAATTGCCATACTGCATGAGAGCCCATACACATGGCAATATTTCATTTCATAGTGTGCTTGCAATGCAGTGTGAGTTTAACCATGTGTGTGACACTAGCCACTTATTAGAATCCCTCTCTTGTGGCTCTAACTTGCTGGTGTACAGTTAAGAGACTGTAGCTAATCTGTTGATCTGCTGATGCCCAGTTTGGGTTATCTATGTTGTAACCCTTCATTAACAGTCAGTTTCTGATCACAGACCTCCTCCTGGCTGAATATTTTTGGATAGTTGACCACCTTAAACTTTGCGTCACACTGACATGGATCTAAGCTGTAGTAACACTGTGGTGTGTCACTGCTGTGCTAAAGTCTGGTCGACCACCTAACTTATATCTGAACAACACTGGTCCTGTGGTCAGAAACCTACCATTAATGAACTGGGTAGAGGGGGAGCTACTGTAACTGTAAACCTCTATAGTGGACCAACACATTTGTTGTTTCTAATAAAGTAGCCAGTGAGTACAAGCACAAGGGAGGGGTTTCTAATTATGTGGTCATCTATCAAATTAAATTAGCATAACGTGCCTTAAAATATACTGTTATGTAAGTCTTTTTCCAATATCGTTTTTTCTGGTTCATGCCATTCTTACATTTATACTTCTGATTTATTATCAGGATGCTAAAATTAGTCTGCAGTTTTTAGTCTCAGCTTTAATAGACATTGCCTCAGTGAACAAAAAGAGCTGAATAACGTATCCCTTATCTTATTTATAGCATAGCCATTAAGCATAGCTAACCCACCCCAGACTGCCAGACTGGCACAACTCAATCCAGTCCTTTGCTAATAAGTGATGATTTTAGCATCAGAAAACATGGGCGTGTTTATTTCAGTGTAAGGCATGTGCAAGGGGATTTTGAGATGCAGCTTAAATTTAGAATTAATCTAGGCCAAGGGCAGTCATGGTGTAAGCTGTAGCAGGTTAATATAACGAACAAAGCTTTAAAACGAATACTGTGTAACCAACACTGGTCATGAAATAATCTAAATAATTTAAAGCATGAAGCACACTGTCACACACACATTACCTATCAAAAGTTACGCACATCTAGCTCTTCAGATTAGCATAATTTCTTAATTTTATGTTCATAATTTTATGTCCTTACGATAACTTACAATATTAACGCTTAATTTAAATATGTTCAAGAGCAGGGCTGGCCAAAGTTGAGTTTTGAGGATTTGGTCCACCAGAAAGTTGCCAAGCTGCTCCAACACCAGCTTCTCAAAAATTGAGAGAGAACAAACATATACTCATAGAATATGATCATTAATTCCAGGTTCAGTACAATTGTGTGTGTGTGTGTGTGTGTGTGTGTGTGTGTACAGCATATAACCCGAAATGACTGACAGCACTCATATCGTGTGGAATCTGTCAGCAGACTGTGACAAGTCCTGATCCGCTCACCACTGACACTATCTGTGTGTATTTGTGTGTGTGTGTGTGTGTGTGTGTGTGTGTGTGTGTGTGTGTCTGTCTGTCTGTCTGTCTGTCTTTCTGTCTGTCTGTCTGTCTGTCTGTGTGGTGCCAATTGCAGTTTTATTCTTTACTGGCCTCGGGCATTTCCACTGTAAATCAGACACACAAATCAAAACTTGACAACATTATTATAGTTTTCTTATGAAAACAAAGAAACATTGAAACTCACACACAAACACATACATGCACCAAATACCACCACATACTCTGAATACAACATCAACACATTTATGACCAAAATACACTGAAGGGCTACATGGTTTTGTTAACAGTGTAATGTTGTGTACTGATAAAAACTTCAGTCATTTTATTTTTCATGTTTTGTGACATATTATGAAAATTACAGCTGCACTTTATATTGGGGTAATACTTCAAAATGAATTGACCAATTGAAATGGCCCAAAATTAAGCAGCTTATATAGTCTTTGCAGCTATATAAAACCAGTCTTTAAGCAATTAGTAGGATCCTCAAGAGCTGTAAATAAAAATATGTTTGCAGTATATTATTCATTATTTTATTTACTTCTTATTCACAGAATTCTTGAAACATTGAATAAAACTGTAGCGAATGGGGCTTAGACACATTCACTTAGTTGATTTTTTAGAGCAAGTCCAGCGCTCATTTTCAGCACAAGCACGGGTCATTACACAGACAGGCCGCAGTGAAGGTGAAGGTAATCCACAATAACAAAACACACAGAACAAGACGTTAAATGAACCAGAAGTTTTGTGAAAAACAAAGTCAAACTGGGAGGTATATGTACAAAAGTTAATGAGTCTGGAAACTAGCTGCAGGTGTGTGTGTGTGTGTGTGTGTGTGTGTGTGTGAGACAATCCAGATTGGGCAGGTGGGGGCCAGACCTTATGACAAAGGTTTCTGAAAATACCTTTTGATAAATAGTTTGCATTATTTGATTCTGTGCAGCATATATTATTACAGCATATGAAAATGACAAAAATATGAAAATGGCAGCTAATAGGGTTCCAGACTATTGCCAGCCTGTCGCTAATAATGTCTAAACACTAGTATTATATTATTGTATGAAATAACATGGAGACAACATGGAATGTGTACACTGTACGTATAGTGTATATCAAAAGCGTCCACATGTGTAAAATCTCATGAACGAATATAACTACTGTCTCCTAGTTGCTTCTCTGGTAAAGTGCAAGGACCCAGGCAGGATGAGCGTCTGCCACACATTTCATCCGAACACTCCAGACCACTACTCAGAATCAGAAAACTGAAATTGTTTAAAGCTTTTACTTCAGCACTTTACAAACACCTTATCACAAAACCTGACCATTTATCTCTCAGAAAAGGAACAGTCCTGGAAAAAAAATGAATAAATAAATTACAAAACTTCCACCTCGCCACTGGAGCTGTGAGGCTAATGCAATGCTACTAGCCTCTAAGTTAGCACAGTGCACACTCTATGCTTATACTGTCACACGCATTCGCCTTATGCCATGCCATTTGTCAAGAAGCCAAATTTCAAACAGACTTCGTTATGTGGCACTTTATGACAAACCAATACCTATAACAGTATGGACAAAAAGCAGCTAAAAGCAGCAGTAGCTCAGTGGGTAGGATACTTGCCTCCGGACCAAGCACTGGGTCCCTAAGCAAGACCCTTAACCCCAGGTTGCTCCAGGGAGACTGTCCCCTGTAGTTAGGGAATGGAAGT
>JBBPCY010076932.1:0-28160 GCA_037974405.1 Brachyalestes nurse | reverse complement strand
ATATAGCTACATGGTGGCTATGCAAATAGCACGAGAACACTGAGCACATTCTAGTGACCTACCAAAAAGTTGTATTTAAAAAAAAAACATAATATATAAGAATTAGTTTAGGTAACAGGACTGAACATTAAGATTGACCTGCTCAGTCAAAGTTTAAATATGATCAAATATAGAGGAGGGAAGTTATAAAAAAAGGAGGGAAGTTACTTTTGGTCTACCCATGGCCTTCAGAAGATCCACCTGATGCATTTTCCTGTTGACTTATGGAATTTTCCAAATTTTGAGATGGGGTAATGTGTTAGGGTAACAGGACTGAGTGAAAACCTAGGGACACAACTAAAATGTGCATTTTAACTTTATTATGGTTTTCTTATGAAAAAAATATTTTCAAAGCATTGAAGGGATTTGGAGTCACACAACGACGCAAAAAAAATGACATCTCTAAAGGATTATGAATTAATGCTTGTTTGTATAAAAAAAGGTGTCTCCAACTGTTTGGTTAAAATGTAATGTATTAACAGTAGTTATATACTGAACAGTTTTAGTACATATTATAAACATACGTACAAAATGGAAACAAGAGTCAGTAAAGGTCTGGGCAAGTCAGCAAGTTAAGCCACAGCTGGCTGAGTGAAATGTGAATATTAGCACAAACAGACAATACAGTTAACAAGCCCAAGATTCAAGAGTACAAGCTATATATAATCCTTACAAGGTCTGGCTCATATATTCAGCCAGCTTCCTCCAGTTCTGCTGTGATATAAATCCAACAGAAAGTCACAGGGCTGGCCTGTACACATAGCGTAGTAGCAAGCCCTCTCATTAATAAAATCCCACATTTGGTCTGTAAATTATGTTGGAAGTAAACTTGATGGAAGATTTTTTTGTAGGTTTCATTGACAATTTTGTGCCCTCAAACGGAAGGGGTTACTTACAAGGAAGAACTGGAATAGAGTGAGAAATATAGGCAGGGCAAAAATGTATGGGTTAAGACCACATCTTGACCTCATTGTCCTTGCAGCAAACTTAATTTGGCTGAATATTAATACTGTATAAGCACTTCTGTGAAAAACTTCAATTCATTTAAAAATATGAATAACTTGAGTAATATCTGCAGTTTTAAAAAGTATTTCTTCTACCATCTTAAGAAAAGTGAGGATTAAAATCAAAGTCATTCCACATTTTTGTTCATTTATTTTATATACAATTTCTACATTGCAAATGTAATAATTAGAAACAGTACTCAAATGTATGTTTAGAATTTTTCTGCCAGGTTTTCCATCAATTTCTTAATATTTGAGTTCTAAAAGCTTTCTACATCCTGATATGTAATTATGTAATACCTTGTTTCCCTAACAATTCAATGTATTTGCAGCCAAGTAATATATATAATGTATTATTGTCATTATTGAAATGTTGAAATGTTTGAAAAAAAAAATTTAATCTGGAGAATAAAAGTTTATATATGTATTATTTGCTCTGACAACCTCTGAGATGGAAAAGCCAGAGAAACAAAGTGAGGAACGGCAGCAGATGGGTCTTCTTGTGGGGATTCTGGTCTCTATGTTTCTTATGGTGGCAGTAGTACTGGTCACAGTCTACATATACCATCACCCCACCTCGAGCGCTAGCCTGTTTTTCATAGAGGTAAGCTGTGTGTTTTGTTTTGCTTTTTTGGTTTGGTTTCCTTTTTGTTTGCATTAAACAGGAATGGACCACTTTAAATAATGTATATTTGGTATTTTCAATTAGCATTAACTTTGCAAAATGTATTCTATACTGAAAAAGTTCTGTTGTAACTGTATTTGCTTCTGTAACCTGTCTATCAGAGACAGCCAAAACACTGTCCTGCTATGACGTTTCGTCGAAGTGGAGACTACAGGATGAGACAAGGAAGGCATCATTATAATGGACATCTTTATAATTTTAGACCGGCGAGAGAGCACTTTTAAGACAGACCAAAGAGATGGCTTTTTTGTGCCTTACCAAAGAGAGCGCATTCTTGTCATGGAGCATTGCTCACATACAATCCTAACTCCAGCTCAGACAGAAACATACCACGCAACAATAGTTTCCTCTCCTCTCAACTCTTTATTTGCTGTGGACAAAATTGATTGAATGCAGATATGTTAAAATACTGTTTTTAACTTTTAAGAAACGAGTAATGCTTGTCTTGGGGTTTCTCAATATTTTTGCACTACACATTTCTGATATTAACATTTTCTTGACATGGTCTTGACAAGTTACAAGTAGCAAATTTTGACATTTTCAATTTTAAGCAAAAACAAATGTTAGCAATTTAAGCTGAAGTAAATGTTTATAGTGCAACACTGACCATTTTGAATGACTTCAAAAATATTTTTCTTTTTAGTCAATATATTTTAGTACAGAAGGTAAGGATCTCAGTTAGCATACTGATTCATCATTAGCTCTTTTATCTAGTGAATAATAGGTTGTCTTGGTCTGTACATTCACTCACTGATGTTCCATTAGCATCAGCACTAGTGAAAATGTAACTGAGAAGTCTTTTAATCAAATATTTGTTTATTCATTTACATCTTTACATTACCATTACATTACAGAGTAGTGTTGAACTTTATCAACAGCTCTATCAACATACTAGGGTGTGTGATTCCTGTGCCTTTTCTGGAAATGTTTCTGTAAGATATTGACATTTCTTGACATATTTATCATTATTAACCTGACAAACAAAATGGGCGTAATTGTCTCAGTTTGTAATTGTGTTTTGACCAAACTGACACGCTCACTTTCAACGACTGACTGAATTATCTTATTCACAACAAAAGTAACAAATCGACATTAACAGTTTGTAGTGGTGAAGCACTGTAATTATTTTAGTGATTTTAATCTTCCTCAGGATCAACCAAAAAACAAGTTATTTTTAGATACATAAACAAGTGTGAAAAGATTTGATATTTGCCACTTAGCACACAGAGAGTTTGTATAATTTGTTCTAAGCAATCAGTTATTTGCACAGTGCATGTCCTCCCAGCCCTAACTGTTTGTTTAAGGCAAACAACATCAGTCAGTGGAGGCTGCAGGAGTTTTGGTCAATGCTAGCAGTAAAATGCTGTCCTGTGGAGGAATTCACTGCTTGAAGACACAAGTGAAAAGTGCCTCTGCTGTTTTGGCAAGGATGTTGTTTGGCTGCACAAGTTGTTTCCTCAACTCTAACCTGCAGTAGGCCTTTTTGTCTAAAACAGACAGATTAAAAACACTTATTAAAGAAGCAAACAAAGTCCATTGACATGGACTCTATAAAATATTCATGCTAAGAATTATACTGTGTTGTGAAAAATAGCCATGTAGTGTGATAACTGTTACCTTGCATTGGAGGAGCTGGTAGTCAGTCCTTGTGCTGCTGAGATGAGGCTATGGTTTGTGGCTGCAATAAAAAAAAAAAAAAAACGTTTAGTCTGCCTGTGTGTGGTTGTGCACGCATGTGGGGTACACTTGCTGCACAGAGGTGTCGAATGCCTGAAACACTGTCATAAGTTTCCGACATTTAGTAGGCACTCTTATCGTCGTACATCAGCGCTTAAGTAGTCTACATCAGTTCTTTATACTTGTAAAGCTACAATAAGGTCAACACCTGCTTTTAACCGAGTTACTGCCAGCTTACACACCTTAACAAACCCTGTCAAAAGAAAAAAAAAGTCAAGCTAGCATTTTGTCCTGACCTTAGCAAAACGTGGCTGTGGAGCTACATTAAGGCCTGCGTTTTTTAGGGCTGCAATTCTTGCTGCAATGTCTGAGACCTATAGAAAAAAAATCTGAGACAGCAAACTTCGGAGAAAAAATACAGAGATACATGATCATCATGTCCATGTTTATGTCATTTATATGGTGATTTTTCCACCAAAAGTGTTTTCTCTATGGCAATGCAGGAGAAAAAGAGTGAGAACATATCAGATAATGTTACTGAATCATTTTCCCCCACTGGGGAAGCAATACCTTCCCTAAAGCTGTCTTTCAGCTTCTTGTTACAAAGCTGAAAGACACCAGTACTACAATGATACACAGCGTGTGAAGGCAAATAAATGAACAGCAAATAAACAGAACACACCTTTAGTTCAGACTGCTGCACGTGGGATGCAACTGAAGCCACCTGCTCCTCCAGGTGAGCTAGTTCTCCATCTGAGGTGGCTGTACTGATGCTACGTGCGCACTCCTCCATATCAATCAGTTCAGCCTCGAGCCCAAACACAGCACTCGCTGCCACATAAACCTTATACACAGACACAAAGTGAGTGCTGGGCTCAGTCTTAAAGCAAGTTTGGCAAAAACGTCTTAGTAGACTGATTATATTTAAATCTGATATTTTATCATCACTCTGATTGCACTGATATTCTTCTAGCAATTGCTTTGAAATGCACATACAGAAAATTTCAAAATGTAAAAACAAACATTAATAAAGCGACCTTCTGTGAATTATCTAGTGGCTGAGAGCAATACAATCTAAGTTCGATTCCTACATTCTCTTCTAGCTGGCTGAACTGCTTATCTAATCTCTGGCTTTGGGCTGGTGGAAGTGTAGACAGGTTTCCGAGTCTGAGTCTGTCACCCATGGCACCCTGAATCAGATCTTCAGTGGCGTTCAGAACCCTCAGGACTTCAGTGGTGATACTGCAGAGCGATGAAGCTGTATACTTCTACACAGACACTCATGCACATACACAGGGTCGCACACACACAGAGGCATAAAACAGTAATTTAAGATGGGACGGTCAGGAATTTCTCTTGATGTAAATGCACAACACAAGACAGTACATAGGCTTGTTAAACACAAAACGAACACGTAAGTTAAAGAAGTTGAAGGAATTTGAGAAAACCAAAGATAAACCTCTTTGCTGCTTCCATCCATATGTACAGTGTTGCTCAAAAGTTAAACAAAAGAGAAACATTTATTTATGGTCTTTTATTTATTGAGGTAAATTATCCAATATTACATATCAGAAAGTGGCAAAAGCATGTTAACATTTGCTTTCAGTATTTAGTGGCTGTTATTGCTGCACAGAGGTCACAGCTAACAGTTTCTGCTAACAGTTAATCAGTCCAGCTTTAAGGAATTTTAAGCCCATTACTCTAAACAGCTTCATCTCACCTCACATGACCTGTTTACTCAACGGCTCCTTCAACATTTTTGTTGCCCAGGACTTTGATTTCACTGTTCAAATTTATTCAACTTTATTCTTAACCATTTTTTGGTACTTTTTTGCTTTGGTATAATTTAGAAATTATTGTTCCATCAATGACAAGCCATTCTGTCCCAGAGAGGCCTAAACCAAGATACTAACACTGCCTTAAAATTAGACAATTAGACAAAGACTGTTAGACTGTCTCATAGTGCTATTTGTTGGTTGATCACTCCTGGGGAGGGTAATCATGGTCTTGAATTTCCTCTATTTGTACACAGTCTGTCTGTGGATTGGTTGAGCTCAAATTAAGAGGATCAACAACTATACAGCTAATCCCAGAGCCACTCATAGGTGCATTCGGCAGACCTCCTTATCCAGAGCAACTTACAATCATTAGTTACAGGGACAGTCTTACAATCATTATAGCAGGGACAGTCCTCCTGGAGGAACTAAGGGTTAAGTGTCTTGCTGAAGGACACAATGGTAGAAAGAGGGGGGTTTGTACCTGCAGCTTTGTGCTCATCGTGTTCACAGGCAAGTGGTTTACCCACTAGGCGACTACTACCCAACTGCGTAATACTGGATCATTTTCCTCAATAAATAAATGACCAAATGTAATAAGTACAATGTATACAACCTGGTTTGTTGAATGGTCTCTTTATCTACTTTTAGGACTCTTGGATGTGCACTATGGAAGTAAATTTACCATACAAGTCAGTGTATTTCTGCGTGACGGTCCCAAGCCCACTTAAATGGGGAATGTTAGGGGTTTTTTTCAGGAAGGGCATGCTGAGTAAAACTTTGCCAAGTCCATGTTACAACTGGGGCAGGTCTCGTTAGTGGCCACCAGGGGTCGCTGTGTATTTGAGTTTGGGGTTTTTTCTATTTTCACTGGGGACTTTTGTTATATTATGTTCAGCTGTGTTTAATTTGCGTTAAGTGCTTGTGTTTTGTGATTGGGTCTTGGTTTGGGGTTTTGTGTATTTAAGTTTCGTTTGGACCGACCCAGGTGTCGGTCCACCCTTACTATTGGCGTTCATCACGGTAGTTCTTGAAACCGCATCTTATGTTTATTGTTTTTGTTCTCATACCTTTTTTGTTTTGGTGTTTTGAAAATAAAAGAGAATTAATAGTATCAAAGGCTCTTGGTGCTTTTATGCACGCCCGGAGGTCACAGGCTGGGCACGCCGTCGTGACAGTCCAAAGCGGACAGCCAAAACATTTCCCACACAGGACTGTTCAAGGCCCAGGTTAACAACGACTGTCGCCAGTACTAATACCTGACAGTATTCTGGTGAAAATTGGGCTACTGTTGCCCGAGGAAGTAGGCATACACAGAGGCAGGAGGAGAGGGGGAGAGTAGAAGTAAGGGTGGGGACTTTGAATGATGGCAGTATGACAAGTAAAGAAAGAAAGCTAGCTGATATAGTGGAGAGGAGTGATAATGATATATTGTGCGAGCAGGGGACCAGATGGAAGGGAAGTAAAGCCAGGTGTATTGGAGAAAGTTTCAAATTGCTCTATTGTGGCATGGATGGGAGGAGAAATGGGGTCGGTGCTGTTGTGAAGGACTGTTCTGGAGGTGAAAGACCGCGTGATGTGTGTGAAGTTAGTAATTGAATGTGTGATGCTGAATGTTGTTAGTGCATATGCCCTGCAAGGTTGGGTGTGCGATGAAGGAGAAAGAAAAATGAAGTGCGTTGGATGAAGCAGTGGAGAGTGTACTCAAGGGAGAGACAGTTGTGATTGGAGCAGACTTTAATGGACATGTTGATGAAGGAAACAGAGATGATCAGAAGGTGATGGGTAAGTATGGTGTCAAGGAGAGGAATGCAGAAGGTTGGATGGTAGTGGATTATGGAAATGGAAATGGCTGTACTGATCACATATTTTAAGAAAAGTGAGGAGCACAGGGTGACGTATATGAGTGGAGGAAGATGGCTGTGGATTATGTCTAAAGGAGATTAGAGACTGCAAAATTGTGACTGGAGATGGCTTAGCTAGACAGCATAGGCTGGTGGTCTATAGGATGACTAAAGGAAGGAAAGGCAAGGGATAGAAAATAGTAAAGAGCAGACTGCCTTGGATTAAACAGCATGTAAAACCAAGGGTTTAGCCCAAACCTAAACTTATGTCAATTGCCCCTTACTCGAAGAGGCAACCAAATAACCTGAACATGCTTGCTTTTTTAGCTTTGCATTGGAGCCATAAGCTAGCATTGTAGCATTACATGGTTGATGTAGCATTACATGGTTGAGATTTTAGGGAATCTCAAAAAGACTATGTATGACATACTGTTATCTGTATAAAAAGTTCACTTAATACCTAAAAACTGCATTAGCACCTGAATTTGACTTCTTCCTAATTTTCTATGTAACAGGTATGTGATAAGTATGCACCACAAAGTATTTGATCAATTTCAGTGTGTAGAACTAGAGCTTTCTGTAAGTAACCTTGTTTCTACCATAAAGGTTTCTTTATTTTTAGAAGTACTTTTTTTCCCAAAGTTTTTGATCAATTCCAGTGTGTAGAACTAGAGCTTTCTGTATGTAACCTTGTTTCTACCATAAAGGTTTCTTTATTTTCAGATGTACTTTTTTCCCGAGCAAATGCATGAGCTTATTCGGAAAAAATTAAAAACAGCTAAAGCCTTAATATTGTATTATCTAGTCAGAGTAACAATTAAGCTCAACTGATGTGTAACAATTACTCCTCCTGTGTTTTCTTGTTTAAAATGATAGCTACATATTTCTGCAGTCACATTCTTTACATAAAAAAACAGCACTGAAGACGGACTGAAGATAAAACGGCAGCCCCTTCTCTGCATTGTCCTTTATAGGTTAACATGCAAATAAAGCTTCCATTACTTATATCAGCCTTGTCGCTAACAAGTAATGGAAGCTTTAAATGCATGTTAACCTATAAAGGATGACACAGAGAAGAAAACTGAAGAGGCAAACTTTAGACACCAAATAGCTTGATTGGGGAAAAATAATGTACATTTTGTTTTTGGCCAAAATATGGTTAGTTAGTTTGAGCATAGGAGCGTGGCACTACAAAGTCTTACTTTGTAGATTTCCTCTGGTGTGAGAAACACTTCTTGACCACAGAAGGCACTGTCAAGATCTTCCTTGAATATGTGATCATTACACGTACACTCTTCTACTTTTACCACACAGTTGTGCTCTTCTGATGTATCAAACAAGTCACATTTTATCTCCTTTTCCATTAATTTCTGCTGTTCACTCCTGGTTTCTTCATCTGGGCCCACCTCTATATGTTGCTCTACATCTTTATTCTGTTTTCCTCCTTTTGCTCCTTTCTTTTCTGCAACAATTTCCTCTTCCTCCTCACTCTTTTCAGTGAGATCTGATATGCTAAATCTCATCATTTTATATGCTTTAGTCTCCTCCTCAGTGTTATCCCAAAACGTGATTGCACTGTCCATCATTCTTTCATATTCCAATTCTCCTTCTTCACTTACAAGTCTAGTTAATTTCCGATAGTCACAAATGATTTGCTTTGTCTCAACTATTGTTTTTCTTCTTGAATCATCTACACTGTCTTCACCATTCTCAGCTGAACTTTCAGTGTCATTCATTTTCTCTTCATCCACTAGCCTCTTGTCTTGTTGATCATTCTCATTTCCCTCTCTATCCTCCTCCCTTTGTTTCTCTGTTTTTAAAAGTCTTTGGCTCTCTGACTCTTGGTGTATCGCGTCATCCTTTGTGTATCTCCTCCTTTGTTCTTTGATGTTCTCTTGCTCAGTATTGTCTTGTGGTCTTCTTTCCGATCTGTATTCCTCAGCTTCATCAACTTTTTCCTTGTTGATTCTCTCATGTCCACAACCTGTTGTGTCTTTAGTGGTTACAATCTGTCCCGTGGGCTCAGCCTTATCAAGGTAATCTACTTCACTCTTCTCAAGCTCAGTGACCTCTCCTGCATTTATACTCTCATCATTTAAGCATTTATTCTGTGGAGTTTTTGGGGTAACCTCCATCTTATCTTTACTTTGTTTGTCTATTGGTTCTTGTAACTCACCATGTACATGATCAATCATGCCTGTAGTGAAAGTTTCTGAATTCTCCAACTCTTGATTTACATTGTCTTCCCTCCTAACTTCTATAGCTGGTTCATTGATATTTTCGTCTTCAACTGTTTCTGGGCAGTTTTCTGCTGCCTGTTTTACTATCTCAGTTACATTTATCTCCACCTCTTGAAATGTCTTGTTTGCTTTTTGCTTTTCACCAACTTCTTTTTCTCCTGATGCTTCTTTCTCTTTCTCTACTTCCATATCCCATAAGCCTTCCCCTCTTACATGGTCTCCCTTGTTTCCAACAGTCTTGTCCACTCTGTCTGGTTCATCTTCTATGCAGGAGAATTGTGCTTTACTGACTTGATTGAACATCAGGTTTTCTAGAGAGCCAATAACAAATGGATTTTTTCCCAGCTCAGGAAAAAGAGCATCAGGAGTTTCCATCTCAGAGCTCTGAATATCTGAGGTTGTAGTGTCCATAGTCTGGTCACTCTGGTTCCGTTGTTTCACCAAAACATTCGGTAGTATTCTGCTGTAGTCCTAATGGAGAGAACACTTTGCATTACTTGAAAGTACCAATAAAATCTAAATAAAAGCAACGCAAGCTCAGTGAGCACTTCTGCTTTTATACTCATCACTTAAGCACTTATTCTGTGGAGTGTCTGTGGAGTGTCTTTTTTAAATGATCTAATTTTATCTTAAAGGGGACATATTATGCAAAACTCACTTTAGTTATAATAGGTCTATGGGCTATACAAAACATGTTCAAGTTTTTTGCACAAAATTACTCTCACATAGAGAGATATCACCTACTTTATTTTTCACAGTTTGGGTCCCGCTCAAAACGAGGCGTTTAGACGGAGTGCCCCGTGTGACGTCCCACCGGGGCCAATTTGCATAAACCTTGCATAGAACTGCCCCTCATCTGTCAAGACCCCACCCACTAGATTAGTTGAAGATCTGCCATTTTGTCTGCTAGTTTTATGAGCACGGATAAACCGAGCGTGCTTTTGGGGGTGGTTTTGTTCAAAGAACTTCATGAACATGTTTTTTTTATGAGTTTTGCTAATAGGTCCACTTTAAATGAACATAAATCTCAGAAAATAACAAATGATCTGGAAGAAACTAATTTATTCAGGGAAGCTTGCCTAATTTGTTGGATCCCTTTTATTTTTCCCTCATTTTTAATTGTTTTAATTTGTTACCATAATGTTTTCTAATCGTACTATGTAAAGCACTTGTGATTTAACAACAGAATGCCTCTCATGCAAAAGTCTACTTCAAGTTTTCCTCACTGGTTCAGCTGAAGACAAGGCTGTGAATTCTTTCTCCTTTGCATCCTGTCGCTTGTTTCTTCTCCTCCATCGTGTCTTTTCTACCCTGCTGTCAAAACCATCTTCACTGCTTTCAGTGCCCTCTGTGTTAAACTTAACATCCATGACACTGAGCTGCCAAGGCACCTTTCTCTTCAGGAAAGGAAACGGAGATTTATGAAATTTAGGCACTCGTGTGTCCTGGCCAGAATCCATTTGAAGTTGGTCAGGAGCAGTTTGTCTGGGTGAATTCAGGGTCAGTTGTGGGGTGGTGGTCTGAAGGTCATTCAGCAAGTTGTTGGAGGACATTTTGTGGCAAAACTCCAGTATGGCTGTGCCCCAGATTCCATCAGCGTCTGGTTCAGTGTCAGAACCCATGCCATCGTAAGCTGAAACCACAGCAGACTCCTTTTCCAATGCGCTAAAGACCAGACTCTTGCGCTTTGTTGGTAGGCTGGGTCGAGAGAGCTGGGTGCTCTGAAGGGTAATCCAGTTACCATCTGGACTCTGCAACACTGAGGATGGATACAGACATGTGCACCACAAACACACAACAGTAAATGCATGTACAGACAAGTGTGCATACATACATTTACAGCACTAGCATCAATTTTGTTCTTGAAGGGCTGGAGTCCAGCACAGTTTGGTGACTTTCCTGCTTTATCACACTCACTGCATGAGCTGTATAAATTATTATTTAAATCAGATGTGTTTGAGATGGAAAATCCCCAAATTGTGCTAGAATCCACTAGGACCAAAACTGATGAGCACTGATGATGCATAGCAGATACAAAAAATATATTCACACAACAGGCACAAAAACCATTGAACACAGGAAAGATAAGTCATCTAAGTGTTTTGTTACCACCGCAAGACTTTATCTGAACCCTTCCTCTAAATGTTAAGGTTTTTTTCGGAATAACATTTTAATATTAAAATGTTTTGAGAATCCTCCCGCCTCAGAGATGGGGGGTGTGATGGAGTGTAATCATTTTAACTGACAAATTAATGTTCTGAAAACATTTTTATAAATGATTTTTGTGAGAACTTGGAAAATTCTGAGAAGCGTTAGCCAGACGGACTGAACAACTGGTTTCATGACCATAAGAGCTCACACCCAGGAGCATAATGGGGAGATCCTAACAGCCTCACAGACTGGATCCACTGACTGACAGTGGTAGTTTGAAAACCGCTTATATTATTTTCTGTTGTATAGTTGTTTTTACTGGATTTTCCTAGAAGCTTAAGTAAAAATGTGAAGTTTTGGAGAACTCGTATGAAGACCACTGGTCTAGGATGTCATTTCTCATTTTGGCATCTAAATGAACACTCACAAGTGCTCTCTATGAGCTCTCACTGCATGATTCACTCTATACTCATGTTCATACTGGAGCTGTCCAGCCGATCCACATTCTTCCAGCTAGGAGGGGTTGGGACAGAGTCTCCATACTTCTCCAGTCTCTGTGTACAGTCTTTACAGGGCATGGGTTTCTCATGGGCTTTGCCGTGCCGGTGCTGTGTCTCATCAGTGATGAAAGATAGAGCTGATTGGGACCTCTGAAAAGAGAGGAGTGGATATGCAGTTTAGGGAGGAAGGAAGGTAATCTGTATGCTTAATTTGGCTTTTCAAAGAACTGTTTTTCAAACAATTTTCTGCAATGCCCACTGATGATTAAGAGAGCTGAACTTTTTTTATAAGAAACTATACACAATTATTTACACAACCACACTTTTTCATTATGTTCATTTGAACTCTCAAGCTTGTACATCTGCTTTTTGCAAATATTTCACTAAGTGTAACTCAAAGACAGCTTCTTCTGAAACATTAACTATGTGCATGTGTCCCAAGCTTCCTGGATTTGCAACAATAAAATCAAATCGATCAAGCTGAATTATGAGCCCTTTAGAAGATTTTGTGGATTTGTAGATAAATAAATAAGAAAAGCAAGCTGAAGGGTACCCAAAGAGATGTCTTGAGGCTTGGCTGGGAGGGCAGGGCACTCTGGGGTTGATCAATTGGATAAGGAGGAGAATTCACATCACTCTTCTGATTAGGATGCAAGTCCACATTACACGCCGGCTGCATCTTAGACTGATCTGTTTTCCAGCAAATAATCTGGAGTGAAAGACACGGGTTAAAATAAGGCATTAATTTCCTAATCACAGATGCTTTTCACAGATAGTTGACCAGTAAATGTTAGCTAGGTATAATTAAACTCTTGTACCAACCACTCAACCTGATCATTGGATTGCAGGTGAGGCTGACTGTAGACCTCAACTTCTTAAAGAAGGCTGTCCAAACCCGGATGCCGTAATGCCAGGGTACAGACTGGAAGAGTGCCTCCTCTACACCCCAGGCAGTGAGAAGCAAAATGAAGGGGACAAACCGAACACCCTTAGAGAACCAGTCAACAAACACCAAGATGGTAGTAACCCCTGGAGCTCGGGAGATCCGTGACAAAGTCCACAGCTATGTTGGACCGTGGTCTACAAGGAACTGGCAGGGGTAGTCATTTCCCAGCAGATAACTCTAGGTACGTTGGTGACCATACACACAGAACATGAATGGACAGTGCATTCTACGCGTTTGGCCACCAATATTTACAGTTAATCGCCGAGGCAGTTTTCTGGACTCCAGGTGTAGTGTGAGTCCACTCAATCACATAGCTGCGAAGTGGGTCCGGCACGAACACTTTTCCTGCAAGGCGCATCACGGGAATACGGTTACTAGATGAACTACGTTCAGTTTCTGAATCTATATCCCATACAGTCGGGGCAGCAATAAGAGCTCCTGGGACAATTGGCTCTGGCTCGGTATTATCAATTGGGATAAGTTAGAGCCACGATAACACGTCCTGATCTATATGTGATCATGAAATTAAAGCATGTGAAAAACCCAGTGTGCATGTCGCGAGTTTAACCTCTTTGCCTGCCAGATATACTCAAGGCTGCGGTGGTCTGTCAACACACTTTGCTGGGTTGGGTAATTACAAGAAAGGGGCTGAGGTGAACAACCCCCTGAGTTTGGCAAAGGCTTCATGCACATTGGTGGTGAAGCAGATCTTTTTTGGTTTGCCTCTTAATAAGTCTGTAAGCAATGCTGGCACAGAGCCAAACCTCCAGATAAAGTGGCAATAGAAACTGGCGACACTCAGGAACTGCTGTAAAGCTTTTACAGACTGGGGCTCTGGGCACTCAGACACTGCAGACACCTTTTACTCATCTATACTTACTCCCTTCGGACCAGTCCGATAGCCAAAGAGTGAGAGCTCACGAACATGAAACTTGTGAGCAGGGCGAAGAGCACAAGGGTCTGAGGCTCTTCTGCTTTCAGAGACTCATAGGATTAATCCAGCCTACAGGCGCTTCAGCCTGTTCACATGACATACACACGACATACACACATTAACACGACATACACATGACATACACACACAAAGCCAAATCAAACATCCACTGGACTGTCTTAGATGGGTTTCAGCTCTTACAAGTGAAGAGACCACAGTTCTTGTCCAGCCAGTATATCCGAGCACCAAAGACTACGACTGGCAAGCGAGGGAGAGCATGCTAGTGACTGCATGCTGACTTCTGCATCAGCTGGGCTTTTAAAGCAAGAACATGAACACAAGAAACAATCACAGAACATAAACAATTATGACTGATTTAACAAGCATGACAAGACACCTGGAAACATGAGGGAACTGATGCAGGTCATCAGTGGGGAGAACGTGAGGGCTAACAGTAGGCAGGGTACCTCACATCCCGGAACATACCATGACGCAGACAGAGGGAGGAAGTGGCAGGGAATCCCCCAGCTCCGGTGAGCTGGACTGCTGGGTGAGTAGTAGAGGGGGTATGGATGTGACAGTCTGTATTCTATTACTATGGGAAAAGTAGCTTCAGTTGCATGTAATTTTCCCAAAGTACTCATCCCAAAAACTAGAATTCCCCCAAAATTCTTATTGTGGTAAAAATTTAGATTTTGTCATGCACTAGAGAAGTGCAGTGGAACCGAATCATGAGTTACAACTGTACTGTACAGTGGATCTGCGAATTTTCAGTGTTGCTCACTCTGCTACCCACTTTCTGTATGATCGTGGTGGTTAGTTCTTCTATCAGGTCTCTTCTGTTGTCCTGCAGGTAACAAGCTTCCTTGAGCTTCTCCTTCAGAAAGGAAAAACAGGGAATTACATAATACGAAGGCTTTATTACCATCAAAGCAGCTCAGACAATCAGTGTCTCTTTAAAGCTCAGTTCTTTTATTACATCCCTTAATACAAGGATGAATTTCTGAAAAATGCAAGAAATTCAGCATTTTCAGATTAGTAAATGATATTTGCAGATAATGGATATGTAATAAATATTCACATATTTCAACTTTTGGTAATTCTGCTTCGTCATTAGAACATGCTCATCATTAAAGACAGAATAAGTACTTTGTTGCCTGTTTTACTCTCAGCCTTGGTAATAGCTTCATCTACAGCTTCTTCTGCCACACGTAGTGCCACACTGATGGTCTCTGCCATGCTATGCTCTGCAACAAAACAGAACAGATACAGATGCAACATAACCTGTTGCTCCCATAATTCAATGCAACTATGCAAGTTTCTACACTATAGTCTGACTAATCTTCATGCTACTGTATATGCACATTTAATCTATATTTTACTTCACTGTGAGATTTTAAGACTTTTATTGTGTCACTTACCTTTGCTATGTTTGTAGAATGTAGAGTCACTTTCATACACATTTTCATAATTTCCCAAACTTCCTTCTATTAAAAACAAACAAAACCAGAAAAAATCTTTTAAGTGCCACATAAATGCTCCTAAGGTGTCTTACTCCAATTATGGGAGTCTTTCCTTGCCTCAGTCACCTCTGACTTGCTTATACATGGACTCTAAATAAATTTCACTTCACTTGACAAGGGACATATATTTATGATCAAGTTAACGGACTTGTCAAACTGCTAAAACTCTTAGCATAATCTCAGTACAGTCTTCTGCAATCTTATCTTGTGTAAGGTAAAATCTTATCTTGTGTAAGGTAAAGTATGGTTATGCTACCTCACACACACACACACACACACACACACACACACACACACACACAGAATTTTCAGTTGCGCAACTGCATTACTGGGGTCTTGTGCTAAGCATTTTCACTATCCCACTTATCCCAGAACAGAAGTTCACATTGTGGATTATAATTTCTTGCTATTTCTTTCAATTATTTGAAAGCCCATTTAAACTGACATACAACAGAAGAAGCCGCATATTTGGAATTTACTGAATTTTTTTGACATCTAAACATGACATCTGAACTGAAACAGACCACACACTGGTCTGATATCAAGAGGACTTTTTTGGGTTATACAGTATTTAATTAAAGTTCAACAGTCACTATAGTTCTGTGGTTTGCAGACACCTGGTTTCGGTGAGGCCTTAGGTATTAGGTGATAATTGGTGGGAATGGCCTTTGCTATCCCTGAACTTTAAGAGGACTAACATTACTGTTCCAGAATCAGCACTGATTCTCGTCCTCAGGGCTTCAAGCACGGCTCGTCTTGAGCCCCCGCTCCTCAAAAGGAGAGGGAGAAACGCGTCAAGACTCTTCTCAGTCTTGGCCCCCCAGTGGTGGACTGAACTCCCTCTTCCGATCAGATCTGCAAAGTCCCTTATTGTCTTCAAGCGGCGCCTGAAGACCCACCTCTCCAAGGAACACCTTGGTGACTAACTGTGTCATTACTTACTTACTTATTTCTTGCTACAAAAAAAAACCTTCCTTACTTCTGTCTTCACTTGTGACTTCTTTTTGTCATGTGTTTAGATATTGTTGGACCGATGTTTAGGTGCACCGAGCATGCTGCATCACGGTTGAATAGCAGATGATGATTTTGAGTTTAGCTTACGAGTGTAAGAAACAGACGTAGACTAGTCTCGGTCACGTGAAAGGGTACATGAAAAATTTTGCCCACAGCCTAGCAAAAATGAGTAAAAAACAAACACGCTTTGTTTTCAGTTATATCTATACCGGTCCGTGAAAATATTGTTTTACATGAAACTGGTCAATGGCGCAAAAAAGATTGGGGGCTGCTGATTTAGAAGACAACAAGCCCTGGATGAAAGTAAGGACCAACAAACCTATGTAAATCACTCTTCTCTAACCTTTTCCCTAGTTCTCCTAAAATCAGTGGTATTTGAATCTGATTTGAATTCAGTTTCCTATCCCAGATTATATGGTTAATTTATGGTCTTGATAATCAGTATCAACATCAGTAGTGATCACAAAATTTAAGATTAGAAATGGGTTTCAAGGTGAAGTTGCTCATCACTGCACTAGGATCTAACCACATTAGATCCTAATGCAGAAGGGACTTATTAATAATCACCCAGAGGAATAACTGATGCTCAATAATTCCAAACCAACTTCAAAAGAAAAGCCACTACACTATTTACCAGAATGTCTTATAGTGACCAGAAGTATGCTAAGAAAATGATTGTGTGCCCAAAATAGGGGGGAGATAAAGAACATAGGAAAAAGAACATAAAAGCATTGCAATCATAGACAACTACACCTGTGAGTTCAGCCAAGCTGCCCTGTTTTGCAATGTGCCTCTTGTAGAGTGCCTTCAGCACTTTAGCACTGCCAAACCTCTTGAATCGTCTCCTCACATTACTGTAGAACCATTCTAAAGACTGGGTCTTCAGCAGTCTGCAAACACACACACACATTGTGTGACACAATTTTCTACTAACTTAATTGTGAGGAAAAATACTATTTTACAACATAAAGTATTCCATACGACATAATCACTATTAAATGTGCTTGAACCCATCAAGGTACATTGTATTTGAGCCATGGTATGAAAAAGGTACTGAAACAATCCTGTTGCTTAATAGAAATGATAGTGTGAGATGAAAATCCAGCCATATGCACTGCATTCTCACATTGTCATTTTGAAAAGTACATACATTTGTTGTGTTTTCTGAAAATACTTTTGGTTTGTGTTTTGTGTGTATTTAATTGAAAACACCTGAACTTAATCAAACTATTAAAAAAAGCTATTACACCCCTAAATAATATTATGAAACATCATATGTGGAACAAGGAGGGATAGAGTACACAATTGACTGACTGCATACTAAATATTTTTGCAAGAAAATAGTATATTTTGTCACAAAATAAAAAACATGCAATAAAAGGAACATACATTCAAAGTGACCAGCCAAGCTGTCATTTATTATTAATTATTCCACCAAAACAGGGTCAAATGTTTCTGTGAATCAAAAAAGACTTTTTTATGTTTTTTATGTTCAAAAGCGGTAAACCATTCTGCTGCATCATTTTATCCTCTTATGCTACATTCAAAAACAAGAATAAACAGCATGAATGCAAAGTGTCAGTCTTGTTTTTTAGGAATCAAATTAAAAACTCAAATGCTGTGCCCAGTGCTTATTTTGCTAAAACTTTACCCACATTCTTTGATTTCAGAGAGTTTAAATGTATGAGACTCCTGTAGAACCTACAAAGTGTCTGGAAGGAGTAGCTCTCTACTGAGGAACAGATAGCTCTGAACCCGACACTTTACCAGTATTAGCAACTGCTTCTCTCTCTATGCCAGGGACAGGGCACTCTTCAGAGGTTATATGACCTAAGCTGAGCAGGCAAGGGTTTGGTGTCGGTGCTGTATGACAATATTCAAAAGTTTTCCTCTACATCACTTATCCATTTGAAAAAGACAATGGGAAGAATTGTGAACTGCAATATCAGAGATAGACTGGCAGGCTGCAGTGAAATTAGTACACTCTTCATCGATATGTATTAGGCATGGGGTGCTGCAGTTCAAAGTGCTGCACAGTTTATATCTCTCTCCAAGTAAACTGGCAAAATTTTACCCTGGTTCAGATTCATTTTGTGGTAGATGTAAGCAGGTCTCAGCTGATCTAAGTCATATGTTTTGATTATGCCCCAAATTGACTTTTTCTTTTTGGACAGGTGTCTTTAATGTGTTTTCACATACATGCAATACTGTTATTCATCCTAATCCATTAACTGCATTGTTTGGAGTAGCACCACAGGAATGAACATTAACAACAAATCAGGCAGAGGCTATTCCATTCTCACTTTACTTGCTAGACGTTTGATACTCTGTGGCTGGAAAAAGGTTTTGCCATCATCTCATAGGTGAAGAAGACGTTCCCCTTCAACACACAGAATGAAACTTCATGGGGTGTTTATCTCTATGGCACTGGTCAAGAAGTAAAGGCATATGACATGCTTTTAGGCTCTTTATGGAAACACTGCAATCCTTTTATTGTATATCGTTTTTTCCTAGATGCTTGCGTATTTGTTTGTATGTATAGTGTATCTTTGTAGAATTTTTCTTCCTGACTGTTCTTGATTATCCAGTTTTTATGAAAATCAATAAAAATATTGAAATAATAATACTGTGACCAAAGCTGAAATTATCGGAAAAATCAAATCGTCTCAAGAATAAAAAATGACTAAAAATGTTGTAATGTATGTTGGCAAATATTTTGTAGGTGTGGACTACATTTCTCCATGTCTTGACATACTGTAAAAGTTGGTGGTGTAACGTTTAGTATCATGTTTGGATGTTTATAGTATCTACACATAACATATTTCCCTTTAAGGACATTTTTAAAATCTAAAAAAATATGTTAAAAAAAGTTTAAAATGATAAAAATTTAAAAACATGATTTCCTGCCTTATTATTGTACAGTAGTACTCAGTCATTAAAAAGAAGCACTAACTTGAAACAGTTTGACCTTAGCTATGCTTAATGATAGAATCATACTGACATTAACAGGGAATTGTTTACAAATTTTGGCACTCTACAAAAATGTTATATTTCCTTGGAAATTGTCTGCTAGCCTAAGTAGATTTAGTTTCAGTTTTTACTTTATAAACATTTCTGTATAAGCATTAGCTGGCATTAATGTACATTAACCAAATCATGTTTTTTCATTCCTAACTGTTATCATAATTTGCTAAGTAGTAGCTGTCGGCTATGACTCCTCATTTAAATATATATTACACATTTTCTTCCATCTTGTACTAATGAATTTAATGTTTACTATGCTGTCTTCTGAGCACAGCTGATTAGCCGTTTCTGAATTAAAGCTGGCCAAAACTGTCACTAGCTTGTGGAAAAAGAACTTCATGCTGTTCAAAATGGGCCTGCCCAAAGTTCACCATAATCGTAACCCTGAAGAGAACTTCATTCATGGGCAAATGCAAATCTCATATGGCTCCAGTTTATCAAGGTTGCCACAAGGTTCAGTTTCAGGTCCCCTCCTATTATTATCATCTACAACCTACTCTTTGGCTCTGAAGACCCACCTCTCCAAGGAACACCTTGGTGACTAACTGTGTCATTACTTACTTACTTATTTCTTGCTACAAAAAAAAACCTTCCTTACTTCTGTCTTCACTTGTGACTTCTTTTTGTCATGTGTTTAGATATTGTTGGACCGATGTTTAGGTGCACCGAGCATGCTGCATCACGGTTGAATAGCAGATGATGATTTTGAGTTTAGCTTACGAGTGTAAGAAACAGACGTAGACTAGTCTCGGTCACGTGAAAGGGTACATGAAAAATTTTGCCCACAGCCTAGCAAAAATGAGTAAAAAACAAACACGCTTTGTTTTCAGTTATATCTATACCGGTCCGTGAAAATATTGTTTTACATGAAACTGGTCAATGGCGCAAAAAAGATTGGGGGCTGCTGATTTAGAAGACAACAAGCCCTGGATGAAAGTAAGGACCAACAAACCTATGTAAATCACTCTTCTCTAACCTTTTCCCTAGTTCTCCTAAAATCAGTGGTATTTGAATCTGATTTGAATTCAGTTTCCTATCCCAGATTATATGGTTAATTTATGGTCTTGATAATCAGTATCAACATCCTATTATTATCATCTACAACCTACTCTTTGGCTCTACAAACATGGACTTAATTTTCACTTTAAATCTCAGTAATTGTCCTACTGCTCCATTCCCATCAACAACCACTGTCCTGTCAATAAGCTGACAGGACATTAAACACAGGATGTCAAAACTCCCAAGGGAAACTAGTTTCTAATGTCGTTGGCTTACAGTATTCTTCAAAATACTTATCAAAACCAGGGATGTGTCAGGTCACAATGGGGCTCCAGTCCAGTTGCACACCTGAACTCCATTAAACCATTCCACAAATAAAATCTCCACAAAGAACTTGAGCAGATCCGTCTGAATTATAACCACAATACATTTAGTTCACAGACACAACACACGAAGTACTGCCAGTGATTCTTTCTTGCCTACCAAGTGTTCCTGTTTTTGTGTTTGATCTTCTGGTTTTTAGACTCTGCTGCCTGATTCTCTTGACTCTGATTCTTGCCTGCCCTTGTCTGTTCTTGTCATTGGATTGCCGTATCAGACTTTTATAATATATGCAAGGATTATAACACTGGGTTCTCTTGCCTGGAAGTTGAGATTTGTTTGTCTCTCAGGCAAACCGACTGACTGTTTGGTATCACTGATTGTTCCTGTTTACTGCTGCTTTCCTCTCATCAAAATAAACCTGTTTGCCGTTACCACTCTGAATTCGGGTCCATTCTGGTTCTTACATGACAGGATTGATATCTCTAGGATTTTACTGATTTCAATATCAATACTGATACTTACTGATATTACTCTGCATAGTTTGGTGAAAAATAGACATGAAATGAAAAAATGTGAAAAGACTCAAATTGTTATTTTATTATTACTTTACTGGAGAAATAAGCTAAATAGTTTTCTTTGTATATGAGGAGGGACATCAAAACAATACACAGACTACAGATAGTAGCATGATGACCAAGTGGCAGAATTTTTGAGTGATATCTTGTGAAGCAAGTATTAATTGTTGGAGAAAAAGACAATGCAAGACTTCCATCCTTTTTTCTGTACATTTTGGCTTAGACACTAGACATGCAGAAGCAGAAGTATAAATTAGCTGACTGATCTGTGTCCACAGCACAGGCAGTCTAGCACTCAATGCAAAAACCACTGACCTGCTCTTCTCACAAGGCAAGCAAAGCCAGCCTTTGTCCGTGCTAGAGTAGGAGGAGCATCGCTTGCAGATATTGTAGTGGCAGTTCAGGCAGTGATGGCGTGGTTTGAGCAGGAAGGTGAAGGATGAGAAACATCGAATACAACAGCGTTGGTTGAAGTCACGCTGATGGGAGAGCAAGACACAACGGCTGTCCTCCTCATCTAGCTCTAGCTTCATCTTACTGAGAGAAACAAAGATATATATTTTTTAATTTAACCATGAACTTTATTAGGCTAGTCAGGGATTGCAATAGGGTTGCATAACTTAAATCAAATACCAGAGTTTTCAGATCAGTTTCATGGGCTGGCAAAGACCAGCTCAACCCCCACCACAGAGCAAAAGGCACCAATAAAACACTTTTCAACTTGGTCTCCAAGTCATTCAATGATTTATAAAATCAGAATTCGAGAACAATTATACATGTAATAAATGCAACAAATAAGCAATAAAAAACATCTTGATCAGGTCTGTTCTCCACTTTGTGAGAAGTTGCAATTTTACCATCTTCGTCTGGTTGTAACCTGCACCAAGAATAAAAGCATAAGTTCAACATATTAAAAACAATTCAACATATTAAACAGGACTCTCAGTTGCAGTTTGTAATAAAAGAAACCTCATCTTCATCTCTTTTAATGTCTGTTGTGCGTCCGTTCCCCACAGTACACCATGACAGATGACCCAGACCAGCTGATGGATGCCTCCGCGGTCCCGTTGCCAGGGGATGTGGAACCACTTCCACAACTTGCGGGTGTAAAGCGGGTGGAATCCCCCGGCCCTGACAGCTGTCTACAAGAAGGGCCTTAGCCCAGAGCTGCAGCTGGAACTGGCTTGTCGGGACAAGGGCTCATCGGCATGAGCATCCGCCTCGACCAACATCTCAAGAATCGGCGTCCGCGGCCAGCTCCAGAACCATGAGGGGCCCAACCAAGCCAGCCTCACCGGCTATGCCTACACACAAACAGCAGGTACCTGAGCCAATGGAGGTGGGGAGCCACCGCCTTACACCACAGGAAAGACGAAGACGAAGGCTCGAGGGACTTTGTCTGTACTGTGGGGGTAAGGGGCACCTGGTGGCCTCCTGTCCCCTTTTGAATAAGGTTGAGCCCACTGTTTTCAGTATTCCGTTAGGGTCGATTGAACGAGACTCATTTAAAATGCATGTACATGTTTCATGTCATAACTTTTCGTTTCCTGTTTTTGGTGACTTCCTTTGGGCTCCCGGTGGAGAGATTGCCAGAGTCTGTACCCGTGCACACTCTGTACGGACAGTTAATTGGGGATAGATCAGTCAGTTGGGAGACGCAGTCATTGGTCCTTCGAGTGGACTCAGACCATGAAGAGTGGTTAAAATTTTCTGTATTGGAAACTCAAACACCTCTCTTGGTACTGGGCCTGCCATGGCTGTGAACTCACAACCCTGTCCTAGACTGGAATACTGCGTGAAGCTAAAATATTTACTAAACTTGACTTATGCAGCGCCTATAATCTAGTGAGGATACGTGCGGGAGATGAGTGGAAGACCACGTTCAGCACCACATCCGGGCATTACCATTATTTGGTAATGCCATACGGTTTGGCATCTGCTCCCTCCTGCTTTCAGGCATTTATGAATAAGGTGTTTAGGGACATGCTGCGGAAGTTTGTAATAGTATACATAGACGACATCCTCATTTATTCGAAGAGCAGGAGGGAGCATGTGGAGCATCTACGTGCGGTCCTCCGCCGTCTCCTTAAGCACAAACTGTTCGTGAAGGCAGAAAACTGTGAGTTTCACGTGGACAATATATCCTTTCTGGGCTACCACATAGGGCTGGGGGGGTGACGCTGGATGAGGGTAAGGTAAGGGCGATGACCGAGTGGCCGGAGCCAATGAGTGGTAAAGAGCTGTAGCAATTTCTGGGCTTTGCCAATTTCTACCGGCATTTCATTAAAGACTTCAGTACTGTGGCAGCAGCGCTCACTGGGCTTCTAAAAGGTAAACCTAGAACCATAAAAATGACACCAGAAGCTCAGGCAGCATTTGAACATCTCAAAACTTTATTCACCACCGCCCCAGTGCTAAAACTTCCCGATCCCGTGAAACCATTTGTAGTGGAGGTCGATGCCTCCGAGGTGGGCGTGGGAGCGGTGCTGTCCCAGTACTATGAAGCCCCCTGCAAACTACATCCGTGCACCTTCTTTTCGCCTAAACTGTCCAATGCGGAAAGGACCTATGATATCGCCAACTGGGAACTGCTGCCGGTCAAAACGGCGTTGGAGGAGTGGTGCCACTGGTTAGAAGGAGCCTGGTACCCTTTCACTGTTCTCACAGACCACAAAAACCTTGAGTACATTCGTCAGGCTAAACGCTTATGCCCTCGTCAGGTTCGATGGGCCCTGTTTTTGTAGTCTTTTTGAATGTGAAATAACATATATAGGACTGGTTTGAACAACGTAAAAGAGGATGCTCTATCCGGGCGCTATCCGATGCCAGAAGAACGTGGAACAGATGAACCAATCATTCCATCTGATCTAACAGTGGCACCCATTACGTGGGATATAGACCAAGAAATCGAACGCCTAACTAACAGGGATCACATTCCTCCAGGGGTGCCTGAGGGCAGGACTTTTGTGCCCGAAACACTATGCGCACGCATAGTAGGGGGGTGCATAATACACCAGCCACAGGGCATCCTGGTATACACAAAACCATCGAGGTGCTTAGGCGTAAATACTGGTGGCCGTCTTTGCGAGCTGATGTAGAGAGAGTTGTACATTCTTGGTCATTCATTTGTGCGATTGCAAAGCCCCTGTGTCAGACACCTCATCTTCATCTCTTTTGGTTGCTGTTGTGCGTCTGTTCCCCACAGTACACCATGACAAATACATGCTATATTACTTATTTAATTATTATTACGGACCAATCTGTGTATCACACTATATTTACTTATTTACTTATTATTATGTACCAATCCATACTCCGCTAGGATTAATACATAATATGTTTAGAGTGAAATACGCTGCTCCTTTTTATGTCTGATGCTGAATTTACACACACACAGACAGCCAGATAAGACGAGTGTCCGAGCGTTTTGCCAGTCTCCGCTCCCCTAACTCTCTCGGTTCCCCAAGCCAGCAAAACTTTTGATTTACTTCATCTGGACCATACTGACATTAAGCAGCAGGATAGAGAGAGAGAGAGAAAAGAGCACACAGGTAAAACATATATTTAAAACCTCCAAGATCTCAATCACACCCTGAACAGGTATAACACGCAAACGATTTTTAGAAGGTCCACAACAATCAAATTATCTGGACTCCGATCACACAAGACAAACATCAACTTCGTAGCCGGGGCCTGTTACTACCGCTCATTCACGGATAGATCTGGTCAACTGATGATACTCTCAGTATCTTATCCTAGAGACACGTCAGCCACCCCGCTTGGTACCCCCAGGCCACCACCCTACCTCACCGGCTTTCAGCAGGAGAGAAGACAAACTCGTCAGCCTGACTCTCTTTGTTTTGCTGACTAACCAACGGGCCGCCATGTGCCCAGTCCACCCGTCCGAGCGCTCCTCCGGGCTTTTACCACACCTCCTCTCGGGTGGATTCCACGTGACCCAAACTCTTCTCAGGCTTTCAAACCGATTGCTTGTATGCAAGTCAAAATCGGCACTGATCTGCAGATTCAGATTTATACTTACCTATGGGTTAGCATCGCATCTGTCTGACTCACAATCTGTTCTTCTCAAAAATTATTATTATTATTATTATTTATATATTTTTTATTAAATTATGTCCAATTAACTTATCTAAAATGCCAATTTGTACTATTCATGAACTTTAGATGCAGTTCTTTTTAAGAGAGGTACACAATTCTTTCAACCATCGGCCATATTTTTTCCCGATCGTCACTGACCTTTCACAGAACCTAACTATCTAAACCAAGTAGCAGAAATTAAAATGGTTACCTTGAATGTTCTGTGCCAAATCAGCGACGGTTCAGGAGGGTGCCGATGAAGCTGGAAGTCTGCAATTGTTCCTCTTCAGATCCTGCGGACATGATGCTAATTCTGTTGTTGAAAAAGGAGCTAAGCTAAAGCTAGGCTAGGTCACTGTTAAGCCAAGCTAAAGCTAAAAAGTTTAAAGGTTTTTGTAAGTTTCAAAGTTTCTCTAAGTTTCAAAGTTCTTATAAGTCCAAAAATCAAACTGAGTTTTTCTAAGTCCCAAGACCAAAGGTATTCAAAGGTCACAGCAATGGGCCCAGGGAGTTGCTTCTTCCTCGTCCTCTGCAGCGAACTCCGCCGCGAACTGCAAGCTCTTACATGAGGTTTTATACATTCTTAATATTCTTATATTCAATTTTTCTTGAGACATCCCATACATTCTTCTTACCAATGAAAAGTATAGGGCATTCCATTGCTTAATTTGCTTAGTACCACCTGATCGTTATGCCCAATGAAGGCCCAAATCCTTATTGTCTTTGCTACGTAAAACCTATAAAGAACAAGGGGTATCTCCATCACCTAATCTCCCCTGTTTGTCTTCAACCAATAATTACAGATTATGTCATCCTCTTGATTCATATTTCAGGTACACCTCCATTTCTCTTAGACCAATTAGATTTATCACTACTTTGCCTTATGTCATTGTAACTCTCCTTATGGTTTTTTCCGGACATGCACCTTATCTGAGTTATGGCCCTTCTAGGCCTCTTAGGGACTTTACTTATTGTCCAAAGCTGGGCACCTGGCAGAGGGGGGGTTTCTCCATCTTTCCCGTGAGAGAGACATCTTTCCTTCTGAGAGAGACAGTTTACATTCTGTTTGTACAGGGGCTGTTTGGTTAGACATGAGTTTAGACTTTAACTGCAGAGTATTTTTACATTACAACCCACATAATTATGTTATGCCAATCACTATTGATCAGTAAATTACCCCTTCAGTATATCATATGTTGTTCTCTAAATGGGTGCTAAATCACTTAATTTAGCAATATTTTATGTGGAATAGTCTTCAAGTGCAATATTACTACTTGGTCAGTATTACTTTTCATTACTTAATATTACTTAATAGTACTTAATTACTACTGATTTTCTAAAAGTGCAATAACTTATCCCAAACATATATGTTAATAGTTTTTCAACGGTGTTACTTATACAGATAGAGATTCTATCAGGCATTTCGGTATGTAGCATAGTCTATTCATACTGTTTATACAGATTTCTATTTAGATTTTACATAGACTTATTTTGTTTTGTATTGTTCTTGTGTCTCTGTGTCTTGTGTCTCTGTGTCTTTGTGTGTTGTGGCTGTCATCACATAAGCAATTTTCAGTGGGATCAATAAAGTTTTCTGATTCTGATTCATTGAGACATATTAAATAAGCTTGGGAGTGTGGTTTTGGCCCGATGTGAAGTGCGCTATAGTGTTTCTGCATATACCAACAGTGTGTAATCATGGCAAATAGCCAGTCGGCTATTGATAACGTTAAGTGTTTACTGTCCTAGACTTTGGACAGTTATCTGCTGTCAGGGTGAATTCTGGAAATAATTAAACCATAACAATGGAGTTTTTAATAAGTTAGTTTTAAATGTGAGAGGGGTAAACTTAGTATGGAGCGGGAGACAAAACCGGCCTAGGGGATTACATGGAGCTGTTGCTGTGAATTCCTTTTATTCTACTGTTTTTGAGTGGTACTGTTTTCAGTGGTCTTAGAGACTATTAGAGACTAAGAGACTATTAATTGTTTTATGAATTATTGGTGTCTCAAAATGCTGTTTAATATGTTGAACTGTTTTTAATATGTTGAACAGAAGGTGAGACCGCCTGTCCCGTCTAAGAGTCCTTTGCTTTCCGAAGGGCTCCCGCACTCTCACTTCTGTAGGCACAGAGAAAACTGACACACACACAGGAATGCAAGTTCTCTTCGCAGAGAGCGGTCCGTCACTCAGCTCCCTCCTTGCACTTTGATTCCACTGCCACTGTAATGTCACTGCGGAAGAGCAGAGTGAACAAGGTTACCACGCTCAGACTGGTTGCAATCCGTGATGCCACCCACTTCCATCTGCGAGCTCCACTGTCTCAGAGACCTAATGCAAGTTGGAATGTCCCGAACTCTGCTCCTTCTCCTTGGCTCACGGGACAGGGGGCAATACGTTTTCTTTACAAAACACTGTACAAAACCATACAAATCCCCAAAACCATTAGGGTGACCCAGCAGTGAGTTTCTGGATCGGCCGGGTTATATATATATATACACACACACACACACAGTCAATCACATGATGCTTAGACTTAAACTTAATTAGTGCTTTCATCTGCAACAGGTGGACATGTGGTTAGTTGCCTGGCAACTCCGCCAAGGGCTGAGCAGAGCTCATCCCCAAACCTGAGTCGCCAAGGCTCCTAACCACCACACATACGTCACGCCTCCCTATCCAGGGCTGCGTGCCACATAATAAACTGGCAATTGGCTCCGTCGGAGGCATGTCCGAGGCAGCTTTTGCATTATATAGCAAAAAGCTGCATTATATAGCAAATATAGCATGATTTATGATATATATATA
>JBBPCY010076867.1:0-28219 GCA_037974405.1 Brachyalestes nurse | reverse complement strand
GAACCGCAAGAGCCTCAGCTATTGGCCAGAACAGTTTATTGACATGAAAATCCTCAAATTATAGCAAAAAACGTATACTTCTGGGCTGATCTTGCCTCCATCCCAAATATGGGATGAAGCCCCATGGACAGTAAACAGGTTAAGATTCTGCTTTTCCAGAGTGCATCAAAATCAATATGGGTTCATTTCTGGTCATGCAGATATGATTCAGATATCATTCCTATTCATTACTGCATGATTTTTTTTGTGTGTTTTGAACAACATCCCAAATATTATCAGGATTAAATAATTTGCTCTTATATTTTACATGCAATTTCCTACCAGCATGGGTGTTGATATGAGCATTGAAATCCGATTTATTTACAATGTGTCCATTTCTGCTACATAGTACACAAATAGTATGTAGTATTTTATTCTATTAATAGATAAGACCTCTCTCTCTCAAACTTGTAATGTTTTCTGTTATTTTAAAGACATTTAAAAACTCAGCTCTGAAAGACGTTTTCTAGTTTCTCTGCATAAATAAATAAATAGTGAAAGTGTATTACAAAGGTAATTCGCTGTCTGTCAGGTAATAGACACCACCTGGGGAACTGTGTGGTTATTTTGTCTGTGTATTTGCTCTTGGACTTGTGTGTTGCCAGAAGTAATCTGACCAAAGTGTCTGTAATAGGAGTAAACAAAAATTCCATTCCAGTTTATTCATTGTTCTTTCTTGTTTTTTTCAGGGTCGTTTCACAATTGCAGCAAAGCATCACATCACCATTGCAGAGGTATATGAGACTGAGCTAGTTGACATCGACAAGGTAAAACTTTTTTAAGTTTCATGTTACATTTATGACTCATGACTGTAGTGGAGAGGTAAAAAAAAAAAAGAAAGATGGAAAAATGGGTGAAAGTGACCATTCTGTCACACGTGAACACACCACAGCACAAAATTCTTCCTCTACATTTAACCCATTCACCAAGAGAAGCAGCGGGCAGCCAGGAACACAGCACCCGGGGAGCAGTGTGTGGGGACAGTACATCACTCAGGGTACCTCAGAGGTGCTTAGCAGTCTTGGGAATCGAACCCACAACCTTCTTATTGCAGGGCGAACGCCCTAACCACTAGGCTACCAGCTGCCCCAAAGAGGATTTGGTTGTTTTATTAAGCTTTTCTGTTATAGAAAAGCAATCCCATTGGCTCTGTGAGTCTTTGTAAAATTAGCTTCTTGTTCATTTTGGATATCTAGTGCTGCTGTACAAATGGTTCGGCCCATGAGAGGTCAGTGAAGCCAGATCTGACCAGGTATGACCGGACAGGTCGGAATGACTAAAACAGTGCTGGTGTATACAAGCATAACTGATCCACCCTGAAGACACTGTCCTATAGACATGTAATCAGAACATTTTAGTAGATTACATGATGTTCATTATGTTAAAACATATGTCAGTGAGTGGTCTGAAGTATACACGCTGATTAGCTATACCATTAAAACAAAAGTGGGAGGTAAATTATGCTGATTGTCTTGTTAGAGTGGTACCTGTCTAGGGATGAGATGTACTAGGCATCCAGTGGACACTCCGTTATTTTGGAGACGGTTAGTATGTTGGAGGCCGAAAAAAGGACTGAGCGTAAGGACCTGAGCTGAGGGCCAAATTGTGATGACTAGACGACTAGATCGGAGCATCTCCAAAGCTTGTAGGTTGTTTCCAGTTTGCACTGGTTACCAAAAGTGGTCTGTGAAAAGACGAACAGTGAAGTGGCAACAAGGTCATTGATGCCCAAGGCTCAGTGCTGTGGGTGGCCTGCCTGGTCCAGTCCTACTGTAGCACTAATTGCTGAAATGTCTATGCTGACTATGATAGAAACATGCACAAACACACAGTGCACTGTTACTGTGCGACCAGTCGGAGTGCCCATGCTGACCTCAGAGGCTGAAGCGTAAAACGTATATATCTCCTGTCCTGGGTAGCATCACTTACTATAGACTTGCCTCTGGAAGCAACATAAGCACAAGCTTCGTGAAATGGGTTTCCAAAGCCAAGCTGATACACACAAGCATTGACTGGATTCAACACTGGACTTGTTTTCTGGAGTAGTAAGTCCTGCTTCACTGTCTGGTAGTCTGATGGCCGAAACCGAGTTTGGTGAATGCCAGGGAAATGCTACTTACCAAAGTGCAAAGCGTCAACAGTAAAGTTTGTTTGAGGAGAGTTAATGGTTTGCAGTTATTTTTCAGGGTTTAGACAAAGTTTTTCCTTTTTGGTGAAGGGTAATTTTAAAGAATTGCAACTTGTGGAGGATAGGGAAATACCTAGTGAAGAAATAATAAATACCTGCCTATGGTTATGTCTTGGATGTCCAGAAGTTCATATATTGTGTGAAGGGCAGGTATCCACTTACTTTTGGTCATGTAATGTAGTTTGCATATAAGACATATTTTTTAAAACCTTTCTTAATAAAGCATGATTTGTTGTTAGCATGATAGAAATAAAGAAAACGTAGCAGCTGGTGGCCTAGTGCTTAGGGCATTGGCCCTGCAATCAGAGGGTTGGGGGTTCGAATCCCAACTGCTAGTGCCACCACTGAGGTACCCTCGGGACACTGCTCCCTGGCGCCCCTCGTTGGTGGCAGCCCGCAGCTTCGCTTGGTGAATGGGTTAAATGCAGAGAAAGAATTTCACATTGTTCACACTGTGTGGTGTGTTCACGCATTACTATAAGGGTTAATATATTAAAAATTAAATCAAATCACTGTTCAAAGGCCCGTCTCAGGAACTTGATCAGAAATGTTATTTTGTTTCCCCTCATGCATCAGTGAAATAAAAGCTTTAACTGTTTATAAGTAAATGCTTAAAATTTGTTTTAGGCAAGAGGAAAAGTTACGACCTTAATTCATTTCTCTTTCTTAGGCCATAGCTCATTATGAGCAAGCAGCAGACTACTACAAAGGAGAGGAGTCCAACAGGTCAGCAAGTGTTTTTTCAGTGATCTCTGTAGTATTTATTGCATAGTTTACCCCTTTGCTGTACATTAATGAATGTACTCACACTCTTGGTATCAGTGGTAGAAGTATTATGACTGCAACAGTTATAAAGTGTTTGTCAGCAGTTTTTTCTTCCTTTTTCCCCCCTCCTCCTTTTAGTTTATGGTATCATATGCTCATACTTCCCCAGGCCACAGAGAATCACATACAGAAAAGGGAGTTTCGGTTTTGTCAAAAATTACAAAAAATTGCAAGGTTGCCTCTAGGAGGCGCATCACACTAGTTTATTACGACTCATTTGTGGAGTAGTGAAATCTAGTTAAGAACATCATTTTGAAAAAATCTAGCTCTTCCTTAGCCAATATCTTGTAAAGGTTCAAATTCATACTTTGCATCACTACTACATTCCTTGGAGTCAAGACTATTTTTTTTCCATAAAGGGCATTTCATTATCTCAACGACTGATTAAGGTAAAAGTGGAGTTTATTTGGTTGTAATTGTCTGCATTTGCTCACATCTCCATTTGGCTTGCCAGTAGCCAATAAAATGTCTGCAATTAATACATGCCTATGTAGAATAGGCAGTCTCAATGAAATTTTGTAGGCTCATTCATCATGGGATATAGGCATTATTTACCCATATAGACATTATTTACCCCATTTCAAATAGCAGAGATGTAGCTACAACAAGCTGCAGCATGTTTTCTTCTGTATTCAAAATGAATTTGTCTTTAAGTCTTTCTGTAACTCTAAAACATGTAAATTTCAATTTTGCAAATATCATAGACCTTAGTCTCACAATAACACATACAAAAAAAGACAGTTTCATAATTAAAATTGTACTCATTCTCTTACTTCTGCTGTGGTTCATATTGCACACCAAAATGCCGTACGTCTAAAATTTGATATAGGAAATACGGGATACTTGTGTTTTATCAGGATTTTTTTTTTCTTCATAGTGTCAACAGTGCTAATTTACGTATTTTGTTGACCGGGGATAATGTCCCCTTTTCTCTTCTATCTTTAGCTCAGCAAACAAGTGCCTGCTTAAAGTTGCTTCCTATGCTGCGCAACTGGAGCAGTATAAAAAAGCGATTGATATATATGAACAGGTATGTGACCACTGTATGCACAAATTACTTAAGCACTGGTGTACGTGGCTCTGGATAAGAGCATCTGCCAAAGGCCGTGAATGTAAATACAAGTTAGACCTGTTGTTTGTTGCCTTCTTTTCATTTGAGCTTTTCTCATGTTTCCTCCAAATAATGAATTACAGTGCTTTCACTTTGAACGCCATGGAAAGTTACCGTTTATCCAACGTTTAGTATTGTGGCAAGGCACAACCTTGAAAAATCCTGTCTTTTTTGGTGGCTTGTCTTGTGCTTTCCAGGAAAGGATGCATCAGAGGCAGTATGTTTAAATATGTTTGGCACAAACCACAAACCTAGATCCATTGCTCACATACATACATATATTTTCTCAGGTTGGGACACATGCAATGGACAGCACTCTACTGAAATACAGTGCCAAAGACTATTTCTTCAAGGCTGCCCTCTGCCATTTCTGCGTTGATATGCTTAATGCCAAGGTACGTATTCACAGGCAAATTAGTCAAAGGTAAAGAAGAGGTATGCCTTTCTTTAATTCTGTGTTTTACTTTCAGTTCATAAATAACAGTTGTGTGATCCTCACCAACTTATATAAATAAACAAATGTACCTCAATGTGGCAACCACTGCAATTCAGTAAGATGTAGAAGTAAAAAGTTATCAGTCTGCACATCCCATGAAGTTGGCAGAGGATGTCTTTTCTTTTTCTCATGACTAGGTTCCCTTTTTTTGATTTTCTCTTCCCCAGCTTGCCTTACAGAAATATGAAGAAATGTTTCCAGCCTTTTCAGACTCACGAGAATGCAAATTGGTCAAGGTGAGGTTTCTAAGATCTTGTCCTTTGCTGGATCTTAACCATATTCCACTTCAGTAAGCCCTGATAGTATGGTGTTCATATTAAGTTGTATTTTACTGTACAGTGTAGAACCAATTGACTGGACCTTGCAAGCGTCCTGCGGTATGAACAAAGGTTTGAATCCTTCAGAATATGTTTGATATTTTCCCCTGACGGTGTATCTTTTTTCAGCATACAGGCATATTGACAATTTAGCTAAAATACGTTTAACTGATACTGATGTATAGCCTTTCCTACAAACGCATCTGTGGCAGGGAGTTGAAGCCCAGCTCATTGGGCCAGAGCCAACTTGAGTCTGTTTTCTGGGAGTTATCGTTGATATGTTGCTTTTTCATCTTAATTGTATGGCTGATTTGTTGTTTACAGTGTATAATATTCAGAGTCCTTTTTTTAGCTCCACAGCTTCATGATGGAGTTTTAAGGAGTGTTTTTGTTACTTTTTGAAAAAGGCATAGGAAAAAATAGGAAACAATAACCTCATTGAAAAACATAAAGTATAAGAAAATGTATATACATAGACCTTTTTAGGTAGCAATAAGCAATAAGTTATGTATGTGCTGTTCAGTCAGTCTTCAACGAGACAAAAACTGACCTACTGGGCAAAGCATACACAGCTTTAAGACCAGAATCTCATATTTTGTGTCTTTTTGGTGTAGCCCACTTTGGGACTAGGTCTGGATTTTCATGACAGGGTGAAGTACAGATGCTGATGAACTGTTACGTTTCATTTGCTTTCACAGAAACTTCTAGATGCCTATGAGGAACAGAATGTCGATGCATATACCGACTCGGTATGTAAGCTGAAACAAATCTGGTCAATTATTCTATATAATTGTATAATAGTGCTATTAAGTACAATGTGATTATAAATGCAATTATAAATAGCGTACAGTTCGCTTACCGCAAACAAAGTAGCCTACAGTTAGCTTACCGCAAACAAAGTAGCCTACAGTTAGATTACCGCTAACAAAGTAGCCTAATTAAACATGCCTGGGTCCGGCTTTAACAATGTAATCGCTGTAAGTGGCTGGTGTAGTCCTTGCATAGCAGGCTGTGTGAAGTTATTTTTTGCGATCACTAGATTATGATCACTTAGCTTGAAACTGTGTCTGTCAGGAAACATTATTATTATTATTATTATTATTATTATTATTAATGACCAAACCTCTAGTCCCAGTGCAAAACAAAAAAAAATCAGACATGTCTTGGACAGTCAGCTATGCAAGGTGAACATTGTGTAAATTAGACTGTGCAGTGAACCATTCCCTTACGATTTGCCCCAGCCACTGGATGTACAGTAATCCCTCAGTTTTACGTGGATCAGCACATGGATTCTCCAAAATATGCGGAAATCTCCACAAGAACGCGGAAACTGCAAATATTTTTGCAATATTTTTTTTTTTGCTTTTTTGCGTGGCAATGTTTTTTTTTTTTTTTACACATTTTAGTTCTGGCCACACTGAAATCTGTCTATCTGTCTCTCTCTCTCTCTGTCTTTCTGTCATCTGGGGGCATATTTAGGGTTTACACTACAAAAATAGGCATTTTTGGGCATTTATTTTTACCAAAACACAACAGCACGGAAAAGCGAGGGATTTTTTTTTGGTGTTTTTTTTTTTTTTTTTTTTAACATGCTATGTTCAGTACCTAAAACTACTAAATGTAACTTTAAATCTTGAAATCAGAGTAGTATTTCAAGAACGCTATTGAATGTGGAAATCTCTTGGATCCAGGAGTAACTACACACAAGTGCATTCTGAAACAATGAAAACGTATTCAAGGCAATACAGTAGATACATTTTCAACTAAACTACCTCACTCTCTCTCTCTCCCTCTGACTTTCCTATTCAGGTCAAAGAGTATGACACAATTTCACGGCTGGATCAGTGGCTCACCACCATGCTGCTTCGTATCAAGAAAACCATACAGGATAGTGAAAGTGACCTTCGTTAACAGTCTCTTACTTCACCTCCTTGCCTTCTCCCCAGTGTTATCCTTCCTCTTTTTTTTGTATCTTTTTTTCTTTTGTTGTTCACAGTTACGCTTCTGCCTTTTTTTTGATTCTCCTCATCAGCAGCTCACTGACTTTGTGCCTGCGTGCTTTATCTCAGCCCAGATTGCCTCTGTCTTGACTTAGCTCAAGCGTGGATATAGGCCTACAGTCACACCTTGATGAACACTAAGAAATGATGGGCCTCTTGTACAGGTATGATCAAGGGAAGAGTGCCTTAGAACTGAATCCATTTGCAGTATGATGTGGAGTGAAGTGCCGTGCACACCTTGCTTAAGGAAGTAAATGTGTGGTTTCATGGTTTGTGTTGAGCACTTTTATTACTATGCACAAAACCTTTTTTCTGTTGTGTTACATTCTCTACATTCTTGGAATTTTTATCAGGCGTAGCAGTATAAAGGTTTATAGTAATAACTTTCAATGCACACTTATCATTTATTCATTTATGTAACTTCTAGATGATCCATTGGGATACTGTTTCTTTCTTCTTTGTTCATTTAAGTATACATGGATAATTTTGAAAAATCAAAGTAATTAAATAAATGAAATCTCGCCATTTTTAAATTGATCTACCTAAACGTGTTTGACATATTTACAGTCTGCAGGTTGCATATTCGTAATTGTTTCTGTAGCGAGAAAGGCTCATTCTTGTGAATACAGAAGTTCTTATCTGTAAAAGACGAGTAGTGATGGTTAGACCCAGAAACCAGTAATGCATATAATCTCTTGCACTTCAGGTGCCAGCTGTTTGCAGACAATCCTGTACTAAAACAACAGGGATCGATGTAATTTAAAGAAACATGTGTTGCCATGTGTTTAAGCCCATGGCGATTCACCTTTTGCCTGATTTGTGTTAATATAGAATATTACTTAATGAATGAATTGTGTCAGGATGCTCATTGTGGGTGCACTTTAATTCCACTCCAATTTTTACTGTTGATTTTCGATGTGATGTTTGTCTCCAGTAAGCAAGTGTACTTAAAATTTCCCCTTAAACCATTCCTTTACTGTGCATACCCTGTAATTTGGGGTACTGAGGTGACAGAACATGCAGAGGCCTGTTTAGAGGCCTCTAGTGGAATGTTAGAGGTTCTTAGCACTTCTGAAACATGACTGTAACGTTACACCGCCACTTCTAAACTTGACATGTGCTCTACACCAAGCACATTTGGGTATCAGAACAGCAGGTCTTGTGGGGTATTCCTTTTATCCAGTGGGAATTACCAGCCAAAAGTGGTCAAAGAAAAGACGACTGGTGAAGATCAATCTGAGAACAGCAACTGTAACAAATTGCTGAAAAGGTTCTTGCTGGCTATGATAGAAATGTCTCAGAACACAAAGTGTATTGCTGTGTAGCAGCAGACTGCCCATGCTTACCCCTGTCCACGGCCAAAAGTGCCCAAAATGGGCAAGTGAGAACTGCCCATCAGAACTGGACCATGGAGCACTGGAGGAAGGAGAACTACTGGAAAAACTTGAGTCCTGGGCATCCATGTGGATGTTACTTCATGTGACAGTTACTGCATACCTACCAGATACACCTCTTCATGGTAACTACTGCCTACTGACAGCGCTCACACTGAGTATGCCCTGCCACACCCCGAAAATTGTCCAGGATTGATCTGAGGAACGTGAAGCAGTTGCTTTCAAATTGTCTAGATCATTTGCAAGTTGTCCTGAAAAAACTGGTCTGATCCGTATTGCAACACACAGGATCTGATACCAACATCTTGGTGCTAGTTCCCACAACCTTCCTTCTCGTCCATTCCTTCTGTTCTGAGAGGTGGGAGCTACTTTGGCAGCACAAAGGAGACCTACGCAGTATTAGGCAGATGCTTTTAATGATATATTTCTAGTCAAGAAGGTTTTATTGTCATTTCACCTCTACACGCAGTACACAGTGAAACAAAACAACGTTCCTCCAGGACCATGGTGGAACACGGGAACAGAAACAGAAACACCACAAGACCACAAGTGCAGACGCGATGAAAGAGAGTGAGAGGGGAAAAAAAAGACAACATTTAGTGCAGTCCACAACAGCTACAGTACAAGTCTGAATAAACACTATTTTGACAGAGACTATAAAAGAAAAAGAGGTTTATACAAGTAAATAAAGATTGTCATAGCTGTTTTTCTTAACAAAGGGTTACTGTCTTTGGTCTGATAATATTTCTTCTGAAGTCTGATTTCTATTCTGTATTTACCAAACTACAGATAATTGTTGCCTTTTCTCTTTTCCAGTATGCTGCTCAAGCTGACTCTTGTAACAGCAAAACCCTTTCTGAATTCTTTTTTATAATGTTGTTATAGAAATATTTTTATAGATTATATTTTTAGAGATGTGTAAATTTTTTTTCAGTTGAGAGTTGAGAGATGCAACACACATATGGTTTTAACGACTAGGTGTCCACAAATGGTTGATCGTGTCATTTTTTTCTATTTGTAATTTGAAGGTGAGACTAAACAAACAAATTGAAAAGGGACAAAACTTGCATATGCATACCAAAAAAAAGCAAAAAAGAAGGCCTGGGAAAATGCTTTTTTTTGAGTAAATGGCTACAGGACTGCGAGCCCACATGTCATTCTGATTGTTTTGTTATTATTTTTAAGTTAAGCTAATGCTTACTTCCTAAGAACAGGAGTGGTCCAGTGGTTCTCCTAGAGACCTGCCCTGTCACAGGTATTCGTTTAATTTCTAATTGGTCTTTCTGTGGTTTCCTAAAAACACTTCAGTGTATATGCTTCTTCAGTGTAGGGTGTAAGTGTAAGGGCCAGAGCGATTATGACAAAGGCCAAATTGTGATGGCTAGACAACTGGGTCAGAACAGCAGGTCTTGCGGAGTGTTCCTCGTATCCAGTGGGAATTACCAGGCAAGAAAAGACGACCGGTGAAGATCAATCTGAGAATAGCAACTGTAACAAATTGCTGAAAAGGTTCTTGCTGGCTATGATAAAAATGTGTCTGAACACAAAGTGTATTGCTGTGTAGCAGCAGAGTGGTCTGAGTGCCCATGCTTACCCCTGTCCATGGCCAAAAGTGCCCAAAATGGGCAAGTGAGAACTACCCATCAGAACTGGACCATGGAGCACTGGAGGAAGGAGAACTACTGGAAAAACCTGAGTCCTGGGCATCCATGTGGATGTTACTTCATGTGACAGTTACCACATACCTATCAAATACACCTCTTCATGGTAACTACTGCCTACTGACAGCGCTCACACTGAGTATGCCCTGTTACACCCCAAATGATTTGAGGAACGTGAGGCAGTTGCCTTCAAGTTGTCCTGGAAAAACTGGTCTGATCCGTATTGCAACACACAGGATCTGATACCAACATCTTGGTGCTAGTTCCCACAACCTTCCTTCTCGTCCATTCCTTCTGTTCTGAGAGGTGGGAGCTACTTTGGCAGCACAAAGGAGACCTACGCAGTATTAGGCAGATGCTTTTAATGATATATTTCTAGTCAAGAAGGTTTAACACGGGAACAGAAACAGAAACAGAAACACCACAAGACCACAAGATGAAAGAGAGTGAGAGGGAAAAACAAGACAACATTTAGTGCAGTCCACAACAGCTACAGTACAAGCCTGAATAAGCCACTAGTTCGACAGAGACTGTAGATAAAAAGAGGTTTATAAAAGTAAATAAAGATTGTCATAGCTGTTTTTCTTAACAAAGGGTTACTGTCTTTGGTCTGATTATATTTCTTCTGAAGTCTGATTTCTATTCTGTATTTACCAAACTACGGATAATTGTTGCCTTTTCTCTTTTCCAGTATGCTGCTGAAGCTGACTCTTGTAACAGCAAAACCCTTTCTGAATTCTTTTTTGTAATGTTGTTATAGAAATATTTTTATAGACGTGTTAGACAATTTTTGTGCATGTATTATAGATATTTTTAGAGCTGTGTTACAGTCGGTTTCTTTTTTCCAGATGAAAGTTAGCTGCACCATTTCCAGGGTTTTTTATTCCAGACACCTCCCTCTGCGCAACATCCAATCACAACGCAATATGCAAATGAGTATGTAAATGTTGTCATGGGCGACCTTCCCTGAGAACGGTTGTCCGTTTCACACCGTGAAGGCGGCTGTAGGAACCAAGAATCAGAAGTTGTTCACACGTTGCAGCTCTCCGAATATGACAATCCTGAAATATCTGGGCTGCCCCAAATATTTGTTGTGGAGGAGCATGTGTTCATCCTGCCAACCACTACCTCGGTAAGGATTTTTATATCATTTAACATTTACATGGATGTTTGTTTTTCCACCCAGGTCATCTTTCTACACACCCAAGCCACCTGTGACATGTTTGCGTTCAGATATATGAAATGATTTTGTCCGAACCGAAAACTTGGGCATATTTATTAAACTGGGTATTTATAACCTGGGATTAATATTCCATTAGGTCTTTTGTGTTACTGATTGTTAGGAGAGCTCAGGGTGTGCTTGATTAATTATGGAGAAATAATTTTACCTGCAAACACAGATGTGCTAATAGTCCAGATTGCACTCATGCATAGACAAAAGGGCAAAGTTCCACCAACTTTCCGTTGAGAAGCATAGAGCTGCGTGATAAGACTGCTTCCGTCTCGTGACTATTGCACAAAACCCTTAGAATCAGATGAAATAAAAAAAGAGAAAACCATCAGGATTTAAGGCTGGTGACTTTGCTTCCTCTTTGGCTCAGTGGTTACCGTCAGACACCAAGAGCTCCCTGTAGCACCTTTAGTCTTCAGAATCTGTATAAGAACTCCTTTTACACCAGAACCATTCCGGCTCCTTAATTAGAAATCAGGCCTGCAGATCTAGTTTCTGTGAGGTTTCTGTTGTTTTGTCAGAAAATAAGAGGGTATGTTCACCATGGTGTGGGATTACAGGCCAGTGAAGTTCTAACCAGGATTTGCCAGAACAACCTCATACAAAGGTGATTAAGGGGTAAAACTACTGAATTTTCCGCCTCACTTTTTCGAATTTGCTCCTTAAATAATAGAACCCCCTGAACTAACGCCTTAAATTAGAGATTAAGAGGTTTCATGCCTTAAATCTAATTTTAAGGTAAAATTAAGAGGCTGGTTCCACAAATTAACGGCTATTTAGTTCGAGTAAAGGGGTTTGGTGTATTTCCAGGGGTAAATTAGATTCGGCACATTTAAAGTACATTGTGTTCCATAGTGAGCTTTTCAATCTGGAGGGTGTTGAGCACAAAGAAGTGAAGTGGCACCAGCAACACCAAGCGTCTTAAATCCTCTGTTAGTTTTAATGAATAATAGAGGAGCCACACTTACCAGTTTACCTGGTCTAGCTTAGAATGAACTGTAAAAATACTATACATTATAAAATGTAATGTAAGTAATCACGTTCTGACGTTTGATAACGTTTTCAAAAGCTGATTTCACTTCATAAGCAAAGTAAAAAAAACTGAACGGATCAATATTGCATGCATCAGCAACAGCGACACTGAAGGACTGCAGCCCTCAAAATACAGATTCAGTGTGTTCACGACTGCTGTGTTTAAGTTCCTTTAAATCTACACCTACTGTTGCTGTAGTGGAAGTAACGCTGTAACCACCTGTGTGTATACCCATCACTAAGCTCACAGTCGAGTCCTCCCAAAGGATCCAGTGCAGTGGTTTATGTTGGATAATTAATCACTAGAGGGCTCTGGGAGTGTCATAAATAAAAATGGCACTGTCATAATTGTTCCAGGTTTTATTATTTTCTTTTCATATCGCACTGAACGATGATATACCTATGAGTGCAAAAACTGTTTATTGTTTGAGTGATACATTAAAACTCTATGCAGCACTTACCTCACGACAAGCTCTTAGGTTTGCATCCCCTTAGATATTCCCTAGTCATTTATTTGAATGTGTTTGTTTAAGACAACTAAAGACCCTGTTTCACGCAAACAAGCTAGAATTTCACTAAACCTTTGCGATGAGCAGTTAAAAGTGAAGCTGGATTAAACTGGGATCAGTAGAGCAGTTTTCAGAGCACCTAAAACAGAAAACGTCTCTTTCTCAGAACCGATGACGGTTACAAAACGACGTCAAATAGTTTAGGGATAACATTACTCACAGTAAAGATGGTCATCAAGAATTGGGGGTAATATAGAAACAAAGACTACCAATGAGAGGAAGACCAAAAAATGCAGAAAAAGCTATAAAATGGCAAGACATATGAAACAAACAGCAGGAAACATTCTTGGAACAAACGTCCAAATCTTCAACTGCGCATTCAGGTCAGGGGCAGTATTGTTATCTAACCACAAAAAGTACAAATTGTACTAAAAAAAATAAAGTTTTAGGAGTGTGTGAGTTCATCAGGGACTAGATAGCTCTGCAGAAAACAGAAAGAAGAATGAATACAGTTCAATATCAGCACATCCTAAAGAAGAGCTTCTTAACATCACGCAACAAGACAATGATCCAAATCTGAAACAAAGCCAACTTACTGTCGTAACTCCAGACTTTTTATTTTATTCGCCTATTTAAAACACATAAAAGGAAACCAATATGTCCCTTTTTACACCGTGAATGTTTTAAAACTCATTTAAGACACACAAAGACTGCACCATATTGTGCCTTTAAGTTAGTACATTTGTGGTGTTAGTAACTAGAATGACGCACATTGTTTTTTTTTTTTCTGTCAATGTAGGATCAGGTAAAGACAAATTACTCAAGTTTGGCTGGTCTGGGTCAGTTCTTTTAATAAGTACACAAACAAAAAGATGGTTAATTCCCTAATCAGAGTTATTTATATGACTGTTTGTTATAAGGGGAGGCAAACATGCACTCTGAAATTCACAAATGTAGCGTGCTGTGAATATCTTCTTAAACACAAACCACAGACCACACTTCCGGAACAGTCATCTTACTGCGCTGTTGCTGTAGTGTTTAGCATATTTCTACCACTCACAAGCTATCACTGGTTGCTTAAACCGATTCTTTGTGAGAAAGCTTGCTTTACCACAATGTTATCTTTTTTTACAGGTTGGTGATCCTCTGATTTCAGTAAAGGACAGAGCAGTGACGACGACAATGCGCCGCACAAGGACTCTTATTGCTATGGTGCTGATCAGCAGCTTTTTCCTTATAATATTATATTCGATGCTGAACCTGCAGGTTACTTACAGCCAGAGAGCAGTAGCGGAAATACCCCTAGTAACCACCACACAACTGGTTACGGCGACCACCGTCACTGTGAAGCAAAACAGTAAACAGACAAAGTTAAACAAACCTCCTACTACTACTACACCAGTTCAGCCAGTCACAGTTTCTGAGAACTTTATAAAGGATATTCCGAAAAGCGGCGCTTTCTGGAACAGAAAATTCCACTCCATGCTCAGACAGCCGGACATAAAAGGAAATCTGACGGAACCGGACCTGCTGATTGGCTCTCAGTGCCAGGCTGAAAGCACTGAATCACTTCGCATGAACATACAGGATTTTAGAACTTACCCTGAGCTCTACCAAGACTTTCTTCAAGGTATGGACTGTCGCAATCCACAAATTCTAATTGACCAACCTAACAAGTGTGCCTCAGCCGAGGGCAAGGTTTTTCTTCTTTTCGCCGTTAAATCCACCCCAAACCACTTTGAGAGGAGGCAGGCTGTTCGAGACACCTGGGGAAGAGAGGGGGTGTACCAGGGGGCACTCGTAAGAACTGTCTTCCTTTTAGGCAGCCCATTGGTGGATGAGCCTAATCTGCAAAGGCTGATCAATTTTGAGGCTCAGGAATTTGGAGACCTGCTCATTTGGGACTTTCAAGACTCCTTTTACAATCTGACCCTCAAGGAGCACGTGTTTATGAAATGGGCTTTTCATCGTTGCCCCCGTGTGTCCTTCATTTTTAAGGGGGATGATGACGTTTTTGCTAACACACCAGCTATACTCAGTTACCTACAGTCCCTAGAGCCTAAAAAAGCTTCACAATTGTACACTGGTCAGATAATCTCGGATGCCAGCCCATTAAGAGACTCCAAGATCAAATATTATGTCCCCCAGTCTTTCTATGAAGGTCCATACCCGCCCTATGCTGGGGGTGGAGGGTTTCTTTTCTCTGGACCTCTTCTGAAACCTCTCCTTGGGATTTCCCGGTACATCCCCCTTTTCCCCATTGATGATGTCTACACAGGGATGTGCTTTAAGGCCCTGGGGATCTCTCCAGAGAAGCATAATGGCTTCCAGACTTTTGACATCCGTGAGCAGGATAGGGAGAATGCGTGTGTGCACAGAAACTTGCTCCTGGTCCATAAGCGAACCCCGACGCAAACTAACAGACTTTGGAAGAACATGCACAGCCCCATGTTGACATGCTGACATCATGATGATGTTTAATGTTTTTATTTTACTTCATTATTTCACCTGATTAGCCTCTGTTAGTTACTTCTAATCCTGTTGGTGAAGTTGGTGAAGATGTAAAAATCTTAAAGGGCCCATATAATGGAAAAACCGAGTTGTTCTGGCCTTTTTTTTTCTTTAAATAATAAAAGTTAAAGACTCCCCAGTTCACACCGTTTATATTTTCTGTTCAAGAGAAACAGTTCTCTCCAAGATGAGACAGCAAGAACATTCCCTACCTCTGTTGTAAGTTGACATAGAAAAGTCTTGTTTATTTTATGCCTGTAGTTCTATAAATCAGGTTTCACACAATGTGAAGGATGGCTGTGTTCAAATAATTCATAAAAATACAATTCAGTAATAAAGGAGACGGATAGTTTTCTTTGAACAGCGATAATATATAGAAGCTACACTGCAAAAACAGTCCATTTTCAATTTGGGGAAGTAGGACATGGGCCCTTTAAAATGTAAAATATTACTGACAGATTGTTTGAGATATTAAAATATTGTTAACATGAACATCTTTACAGCCAGAATGGTGTCCTTATGTGTACTAAGATTGGAGTAGAAATTTTGGGAGTAGTACGTTTCTTTTCATAACGGAGAATGTAGTTAGTTTCATTTTAGACAAAAGTTGTGGCAGAGTTGAATGCCCTCATGACCAAGGCATGACGAATCATCAGGGAGTGCCTGAGAGGCCTTTGCGCATGAGGAGGCATCGCGATTACCAGGAAATACTATATTACCAGGAAGCGCACCATGAAGCAAGAACAGAGCTATATTTAAGCATAGTAAATAAATCTTCTAGTTATTTCCAGTCCTATTAAATCTTTTATTAACTAGACTTTGCTTTTCATGAAATTAGTTTTATGACTTCTACATTTTGAGGTCCATCCATTTGATTATTCATTCCAGCTGAGTTGTCAGTGAGGCGGATGAGATACAGGTACAGGACACGCCTCATAATTGATGCTAAAATGTGTGTGACAAGCCATGCATGCGAGAAATATTCTCACACTGTACTGATGTGCACATAATGCAGAAGCAAAACAAAATGGACCGGTAGGGAGTCAAACGATATAGTAATGTTATTAAAATTCAAAAATACGAATACTTGCAGTATGAGCTCATTTCTGCCATTGATACTGAATGCTTAAAAAGATGGTTTAGTGAAAAGTGTACACTAGCCCAGATAGGGTGGTAGTCTGGTGGGTAAAACACTTGCCTGTGAACCTGATGACCACAAAGCTGCAGGTACAATCCCCTCCTGCTTTCTACCACTGTGTCCTTGAGCAAGACATTTAACCTTCAGTATCCAGGGACACTGTCCCTGTAACTAATGACTAAGTCAATCTGGATAAGGGCGTCTGCCAAGTCTTTCAGGCAAGACATGTTCGGTCCATAAACTTCTCTAAGCCTGCTCAAATCACACCCACTTCTTTAAGGTGGCACAGACGTATTTGCTTCCAGGTGGTAGTTTTTAGTGTTGTTTGATGTACTACTGCTATTGTTTTACTAACCTTGGAGGAGAACGCAGACCGCCAGTTCTGTTAGCTAAGGGAAGCCCAGGCTAAACTGCATCGCACTGATTGGGGAAAGAAAGTTTACTGCTCTTATGGCTGCAGCACCACCAGGAGTCAAAAATAATCGTCAGCAGCACTTGTGAAGTGTTTCATGTGCTTATAATGTGTTTTAGTAGCATTTTGGAAGTGTTAAAAGCACACTGGATTTTTGTCATTTTAAGATGTTTGTGTTCAGTTTCATTTGCCTTTATTATGTATATTGTACTGTGCAAAGGTTTTTGGCCAATTATCTTTCTGCCAGCAAAATATGCTAATTAACATTAGAATGCAAACAAACAGAAAAGGAGTAATAAGTGTCTGGAGTTCTTTTTTATATATATATTTTTAGTTGGTTAGAAGAACAAGTATTCTTCCAAATTTGAATAAATCATAAAATCATGCAGCACACTTTATACAATTTCATGAGGTATTGATTAAGCCAAACCAGGTTTTAAAGGTACCTACAAGCTTCCATGAGGAGAAATCGGGAAATGCGAACACAAAATCATTATTTGCTTTATCAGCGTGTTTTTTTTTTTTTTGGTTTTTTTTTAAAACACTGGCCACAGCTTTAGTGAGTTAAAGGATGGAAATGGCTGCACAGGACTTTGACCTGTTAGGTGCCACTTGTGACCACCCCCAGGTTAATGATAAGGTAAAGGCGGTAACAAAACCTGTATTGTGATTACTCATGGGGTTATAAAGAGGAAACCTGATGCAATAACACTTCCTTTCCAACCCAATGTGTGCTAGATATTCAGATTATAAAATATACAAAGAAAAAATGTAACCGCTTCATCCTTACTACGGTCGAGTGTACCCGGATGGTGCACCAGCCCACCACAGGCCTGTGGTCTGAGCACTGCCCCTGAATTCCTCCAGACTGCGTACTTTTAACAAGCACAGTACAATCAATATCTAGGGCTGGGAATTTAACGCGTTAATTAGATTAATTAATCACAGAAAAAAATAGCGTGTTAATATTTTTAACGCAATTAATGCTTTAAGCCCTGACACTAGCTGGCAGACATGTAGTACTTCAGTTCAAGGCCAAAAATACGTCATCTTCCTGTTCAAAGTTTCGAGTAAACAGCAGGGGAACCGAGTCACTGCTGCGTGAGCAGTTCAGTTCACAGCGCGCGAGTAAGCGTTTTTGACGATTCTGACTCTGAAGGGGAATATTTGCTTTTTGGAAAAGACGCTCGCGCGACTCCCGGTTCAACTTTGGAGCGCAGCTGCGGAGCCATGCAAGGCGAGAGTGATCGAAGCACAGATAGATGTTTATTTCCACACTTTGCCCATCGGGAAAGTAGGTGGCAGTGGTGAACATGGTCGTAGGAGAGGTGTTGGATCGAGCTAGAGGCAGCAGGAGAGGGGGAAATTGGGCTGGAAGTAGCCATAGCATTACCTCAATGCTACGGCTACTTCCAGCCCAATTTTCCCCCTCCATCCAGACCTTCCAGAGGGGCGGGCTGTGTGTGAGAGTGCTGGGAGACGTAGAAGAGGCAGCAGGGTGATCTGGGTCTGAATATGGCTGGAAATAGCGATGATAATGGTGGCTGGGTGTATTTGAGAAATGAGGAACTGTATCAGAACTTACAACTGTCATATACTGTAACCTAATTCATAGGTTTGTGTTCAGTCAGTGATAAAAAATGTCATGACCATTGTTATAGGCTTGCATTCAATAATAAATGGTAAAAAAAACTGCTTCTTTTAACGTCTGTATGTATATGCGATAAAATGCGATTAATTAGATTAATTAATCGCCACACCATGTAATTAATTAGATCAACATTTTTAATCGCTTTGACAGCACTATCAATATCACAAGTGAAATAATACTGGAAGCTAGCATTGTTACTTAATGTTGAGTCTTCAAAAATGAATGTTTTAGTAATATTTCACTTGTGATGGTGGAGTGGGTGGGCGCCAGTATCTCGGGTCTACCTGTACTGTGATTACTCACAGAGTTGTAAAGAGAAAACCTGATGCAATAACGCGTCCTCTCCAACACAATATGTGCTGGATATTCAGAAAATATGCAAAGAAAGAATGGCTGTGCTGCGTTGGAAAATATGCTATGCAAATCACAATGCAAAGACAAACAAAATCATTGCTTCCAGGATATAATCAATTAAGTTGTGTGTCATTGTGCTGTGACATATCAGACTAAGATTACGAGCATTTCTACTGATTTCACCCCATTATATCACAGTGGGTAATGTTAAATTAACTGGATAATGTCCATAATTATCATGGATAATATTTTTTTCTACTTTCCATTTGTTGTTTTGATTGAGCACATGACAAAGCGCAGGGCACGTGATGCCTGTGGCCTACGTTCAGTTACATTTTACATATATTTGATGGAAATAAGTCTATGTACCCCACAAACACACTCAAATTATTTAAAAATTAAAAATTTTGCAGTACTTACAATGCTGAGAATCGGATCCAATAAATACACATTAGTCCGTGACGTATGTGTAGATGAATTGTCCTAAACATGTCAAAGCTACCATGAAAACAAAATAAAAAAAAACACAAAAACTTAACATTAAGCCTTTAATACACTGTATTTATCGAGTCAGCTTATATAATCAGGCTTGTGCGTGTGTGTCTGTCTGTCTGTGTGTTTGTTAGTTTGTACAAAAGCATTTACTTGGATGGCCTGAAAGCTTACACTCAAATTTAACTCATTGTTAAATCTTATGAATATAGCAATTCTATTTTCTTTAAAAAAAAGCCTATTCATGGAATTATAAAAACAAGGTTTAGCTCATGTTGACTGAAAAACAGTTACAGAGACTTTATTCTTGGGTTTGATATCCACAGTGTATATTTGTGTTTAAGGTTTTGGCAGGGTGTAGATATGTCCTTCAATAGTTTGCTTGATAGTTGAGATTGATAGACCTTAAAGTGTTTTAAGGTGAGACTGTTTAGCATATTCAGTAACAATTTAACACTCCTAATATACCATCCTTAATGATAATAGGTAAAGCATCATGTGATGGCTGAAGTGGGGTGGGCATTCGTTCGTTTATTCATTTTCTGTAACCGAGGGTACCTGGAGCCTATCTTGGGGTCTGCAGGCGCAAGGCAGGGACTCACCCGGACGGGGTTCCCCTTTTGAGTCTTAGCTCCTCTCCAGGCTTCTTTCTCCAGGTTTAGGAAGTTTTTCCTGGATTCTGTAAAGCTGCTTTGTGTCAACACCGCTTGTAAAAGGTGCTATACAAATAAAACTGAATACACAAAATCATTTCTATGCAGAGATGTTCACTTAAAACACATAACCTGGACTTCCATGAAATATAATTTTTTTAAAATATATTTATATTATTATTAAACATGAAGAGGAAGCAGTCTGTAGAGATGGTATCTACGTAACCTGCAGCAACATAAAATAATCACATGATATTTCAGTATGTTTTATGATATAATTATCATGGGCCTTTTGTTCAGGGGCTACTTCAGTGCTTCGTTAATGCCAAAAAACCTTCATTTTTCGAAAGAAAAGGCCAATGTTAACACAGTCACTTTACTTACTAACATACTCTCTGGCACATACCGCATCTAACAAACACCTTTGGTAGCCAGCTATTACTCTCTATATTCTTAAAATTTTAGTAATTTTGATTTTAGTGACATTTAGGTCAAGTGTCTTCGTTTAATTCCAAAAGTTTCTGCTTGTACTTGTTCTTGAGTTCGTTTTGGATTTTGTAGCATGTTTTGAATCAGTGTCTTTTTATGGAAAGCATCCTCTTTTCAGTGTTAGTTTTCTAGATAAAAAGCGTCAAGTGTCAGTTCACATTACTTGTTTCCAAAAGCCTCTGGATTATCTAGATGTGTTGCATGCACCCGTTTCCTTCTTCCATGTACAACACATGGTACAGTGGTGCACACTAATGTGTGTGTTTTGATTGACCTTTGTGGTCAGTTTCCTTGGTCTTCCTGATCTAACAATTTCACACAACTGCCATTTGTTACATTTTATTTTGAACAATTCCCTGTCAGAGGCCAAAAACAATGAGGATCCAATGCTGGTTCGTGCTTAGGAGCTGTGTCATGTTATGCCACCATGGGAAGAACTCCTCACAGGGACTGGGGTTTGGCAAAAAGAGTCTTACTACCAGGGGAGAACCATGCCTGGCTGTCAGACAAAGTGTGTCTCCTGAGGAGCAGGAATGAACAAGGGATTTCTTCCAAACTGAAAAATGGACCACTGGGGAGGCCCTGGCCTGCACTGCTGAAGGATGTCTACTGGGTGAGTGTGAGTGTGCAGCAACCATGTCAACAAAGTTCAGTTTCAGACTGATTCTTACTCTACCCAATTCTTCCCACCCAATTCTTACTGTAGGATGACATTTTTAAATGCTTTTCAAGGACATACACACCTACACAGATAGGATTCTGAAGAACAATATCCAGACAATAACAGTCACCAACAGTGATCCTGGACTCCTACCTTCCTGCACGGTCTAGTTACAACCATAGGTTTTGTGAATAATGCATAATTATTAATAATTAATTGTAGTACATAGGAATAGGACCCAGAGTCAAACTTCCAACCTGGAGGTGTGTGGCAACAGCACTACCCACCGCACCACTGTAGGGCTCCAGCAGAATGTTAACAATGATAAACCGTTTATTGTCCCAGTCATATAATTTAATAATAATTAACTTATATATTTAATATTTAATAAATATTTCATATTTAAATGCTAATCCTTTTAAATAGAATTGCTGTGTTTGTGTTGTGTCTGCTGCTTTTCTCTCTGTTTTTGTCTGTTCTTTATCACTTTATGTGTGAACCAGTTTATTTAAATATTCTACAGAAAAATTCCTATTACTTAATAGTATGAACAGGAATGGGGAGAAAATAGATCAAAATGACTATTATTTGCAAAATGATTTTTAAGCATTAAAGGGCAAAAGGGGGGGTCTCTCATCTCTTTTTTCACATTAAGCAATGATCAGATTACATTTTATTTCACTGATTTACAATGCTGTGTTAATGAAACAAAACCTTAACTACTTAACTCACTGTGTAGTTTTACAAAAAAACTCATCACACTGCCTATGCATTCAAACCGCAACAATGTATTTCTGTTCGCCTGCCACAATAGGCCCTGTTGTCTTCTTTGTATCAATGCCTTCTGGACCTTGCCTCATTGATTTCACTTAGGTCCAACTGGTACTGCAGCCATAGCCTCAAAGCTGAAACGACTGCTCATTTCTGAACATCTCCAAGCTTCGCCTCATTGATTTACATAATCCGGGTAAGCAGATATTGGTGTGGTGCATTTGAATTTGTATGACAGAATAGTTGCAGTATTGCTAGTTGCACAGTAAAGGTTTTAATCTGTGTGTAATCTCTTGATTCTCACACCCTTCTCCCACGCAGGCATTCTGTGTGGCATTTGGAAAAAAATGTTTTCAATTTAAACTATATTTACCTCAGATATAACAGTGTACTTGTCAGTGTCTGCCTGATGACTGAGGTACTTACTAATCTTAGATCAGCAGTGCCTCATAAATACAATATATGAGCTTTTGTAGATTGTGCAAGTGAAAATAAAGAATCCTGTAGAGGGACTAAACTTCAGATATAAACATACATCATATTTCTACTGTTTTGATACACAGTTTCTATTCATTTGCTGTATTTAACATTTTGAGAAAGAACTGTGCCTTGACCTTTGCCACATGTCATTTTTGAAATTTACCGTTAAAATGTGCACAAGTGTATTCGGTTTGTTGGGGTGTGTATCTATTTACACTTAGAAAATCAACAAAACAAGTCCTTTCACAGATAGGAATACTGTACCTTAATATGGTTGTTTTATGGCATATTTAGCTATAATGTCCTATGTTTGTATACTTCACTGTGAGGTGATTGTCAGACTTACCTCCACAGAGAGGATGATGACACAGAGAGAAGGTTTGAGAGCAGACTCATTCCACTTTACCTTGGATGGGGCACCCTTCCAGATCCTAGGAGGCTCCATCCATTACTTCCGGGTTCCCAGGGCATACTGGAGAGATAGACTTTTAAAACTGAAGGCCTGTGGTCTAAACACACTCACGACGTAAGTTCCCACTTCTGCTAGTCTCATGGCAATGCATTAAACATCAAAAAGATGTTATAACAAATTGGACTGTTTTTTCTGTCAGGTATGTGCCATGGAACCTACATGAACCACAGAAGGGAGTGTTTCGCTTCCATGAGCAGCTGGATCTAGAGTAAGAGTTATCTCTTTAAATGATAGTGTTGAAATGATAGTGTCATGAAAAAATACTTGCCTGTAAGGCTATCAAATGTGCCTCTTGATTTATCTGATCAGTGGCACCAGCAGTCTGCCCTTTTGATGTTTTCTAGAGGTAATTGGGTTTTACAAAGTCTTTTAGGGTCTCTGAAATTGCCCATCAGGACATAGCTGGTACCAGAATGCCTGTGATCCTTAGAGTGCTCCAGAACTCTCATCCATTTCTCTTGCATCTGTGTCTTTCATATTTTTTCCCTATGTCTGCCAAATCCAGACTTTTTCCTTGTGCCCGTCTCACCAGACTGTTTTCCCTGTGCCCGTCTCCCCAGACTGTTTTTCCTGTGCCCGTCTCACCAGACTGTTTTTCCTGTGCCCGTCTCACCAGACTGTTTTTCCTGTGCCCGTCTCACCAGACTGTTTTCCCTGTGCCCGTCTCCCCATACTGTTTTCCCTGTGCCCGTCTCACCAGACTGTTTTTCCTGTGCCCGTCTCCCCAGACTGTTTTCCCTGTGCCCGTCTCACCAGACTGTTTTCCCTGTGCCCGTCTCCCCAGACTGTTTTTCCTGTGCCCGTCTCCCCAGACTGTTTTTCCTGTGCCTGTCTCATCAGACTGTTTTCCCTGTGCCCTTCTCACCAGACTGTTTTCCCTGTGCTAATCGCACCAGACTGTTTTCCCTGTGCCCGTCTGACCAGACTGTTTTCCCTGTGCCCGTCTGACCAGACTGTTTTCCCTGTGCCCGTCTCCCCAGACTGTTTTTCCTGTGCCTGTCTCATCAGACTGTTTTCCCTGTGCCCGTCTCACCAGACTGTTTTCCCTGTGCCCGTCTCACCAGACTGTTTTCCCTGTGCCCGTCTCACCAGACTGTTTTCCCTGTGCCAATCTCACCAGACTGTTTTCCCTGTGCCAATCTCACCAGACTGTTTTCCCTGTGCCCCTCTCACCAGACTGTTTTACCTGTGCCAATCTCACCAGACTGTTTTACCTGTGCCCTTCTCACCAGACTGTTGTCACGTGGACTGTTTCTCCCCCTTTTAGGATCCAGGTGTCCTACTAATTCAATTTAATCCAGTTTCTGTAGCGCTTTTTACAACCAATGTTGTCAGAATCCTGAGCCACTAGTGAGCAAACCAAGGGTGACAGAGGTGAGGAAAAGCTCCTAAACTGGAGGAAGAAACCTCAGGAGGCACCAAGACTCAAAAGCGGATCGATCCACAGAGAGAGAGAGAAAAGAGTGTCTCTTGGGAAAAAATAACAATAGAAGGCCTTAGTGTACAACTTACTCACTGTTGGACAGATTGAACATAGAGTTAGCACAGTTAAGATTTAATAGAGGTTTATTTTATTGGAAGAGTAGCTTGAGAGTCTCTGGCCCACAACAACAGGAACAACAATCTCCGCTGGAGCTTTGAACAGCAGTTGCCCTTGGGTGGGGGAGGAGCACATGAGGAGTTGAAAGCCAGACCAGTCAAGGACACTTCGCCGAGGGACTCGGGATGAGGTGATGACCTGGACCAGTGGGTCTAGACAAATGTGCAGTAAAACAGAGAGAAAACAGAGAACACAGTTTGTTCTGCTTCAGTTTACGGGTTATCATTTATAACAGCAGCAAAACAGGAAGCGGCATCACACGCTATATACCAGAATTTTCAAGATAAGTCTGACACCAGCAAGTCTGAGGCAAGTCCAAGACCACAGACTAATAGACAAATATCTCAGCCAGTTTGACTCATCTAACCCTAACCCTTCAGCACATTTTCATATATGCACATGGTACATGTTCAGTTAGACACAGAACATATGCTTCTTCCTTTTTCCTTATATTTGCTGGACCTATCCTGTCAGTTCTCCCAGACCCGCCAGTCTATTCCCTCCAGGCCTTTTCCTTCTCTCTCTCACCTCTCTCGGGTGATCCCCCGCGAGAGGCATTTTGCTGGGTTGCCACCCATTCTCTGCCTTGATGGCCCAGCGGCAACACACTCATCCTGCTCTCTAGTGGTGCAGGGTTGAGCACTTTTTAGCTGGCACTTCACTGCAAGCTTCATTCCATGTGTAGTGGATATTTATCCCTCCTATGATTCGTGGCAGATTAGGGTCCATTCTTAAAACCCAGGTGCAGTGGATCAGCCCAGCCCGGTCACACCATTGCATTGCTTATATGAAAAAGTTTGACTTTCTCTATTTTTGCATATTTATCACACTGCATGGCTTCATACAAAATGTAAAAAGGAAATATGTACAACACCATTCAAGTGATCATTTAATTTATTCAAATATTTACTCTAAATTTAGTAACTGGTTGTGCCACCTTTAGTAGCAGAAACTGAAACAGTGCACTTCCTGGATATAACACACTGCGGTCCACTGTCTTTTTTTGCAAAGTGCTTAAATTCAGCCACACTAGAAGTGTTCCAAGTGTGAACTGCACATATAAAGTTCTGGAACGGCACCTCATTTGGGTTCAAGACTTTATCTAGGCCGTTCCAAAAATCTTTTTTTTTCTTTTAGCCATGCAGAGCTGCTCTTGCTCTTGTGCATTAGATCATGGTCTTGCGACAAAAACCAAATGCACCTGAGCTTCAGAACATAGACTGATGACTGGGCATTCTTCTGCGGAATTTAAGGTAAGCAGCAGAAGTCATAGTTTTGTCAGCTGCCCATGACTTCCTGGAAGAATTTGTTAGGCTGGTCACTCCTGGGAGGATTCACCACTTAAACACTTCTCCATTTGGAGATACTGGCTCACACTGTGGTTTGCTGGAGTCCCAGAGTATCAGAAATGTCTTTAGGACATTTTTAGTGAGAGACATATACAAAAATGGAAGATATGAGACAAATTTTCTTTGCATGTTTACCCTGAAACCATTTTGGATGTACTCATTGTTTTGCAGAGGGTTGTGTTATAAAGACAGAATAGAAATGACATATTCTAATGACACATACATTAAAATATCTAGTTCAAAGTCAATTATATTTGAAGATTTGAAAATAACAATCAGAAGTAATACAATACAAATGTAACCAGCTAACTATTTTTTCATGATTTATCTCCATGTAGGGCATACATTCATCTTGCAGCAGAATTAGACCTATGGGTGATTCTTCGTCCAGGGCCATACATTTGCGCAGAATGGGACTTAGGTGGACTCCCCAGGTTAGAATGCTTGCACACTCACACAAGCTATATTTTAAATTAGGCCAAAAACATACCGTCTGTCTTCCTACTACAATCTCACTACAATATAACCAATAGACCAGGAACACAACTGTCAGTTTATTCACGAAAGGGGTCTATTTTCTACTGTCTACATTTTCTGTGTTCAAAGGGGAGTTTAAGGCACCGCCAGTGTTGGACATGCCCAAAGAAGAGTCAAAAAAGTCATAGAAAATGTAGACATGGATCAAGATGAGCACAGGAAACTAACTGTCCTTCTTTTTTTCTGCTCCTCATGATATGCAAATATTTCTACAAAACGTAGTTGATGACATGCAAGTTTTTTGTGAAACAATTTAGAGGTATAGTAACAGATGTGTTATTTATTGACCAAGAAAGGTTTGTTTCATAGTTTTTAATAGTTAAAAAAAGTTTATTTCATTACATTGTATTTTACTTTTTTATATATTTTACTAAGTTATCATCTATTTTATTTAAATAAAGTTCATACATTTTCATAAATTCTCTTTTGACAGTTGTAATGTGTTGATCACAAGTTGCCATATATTATAAGCCAATGTGCATATAAGCAAAGTTCCCGTGTGAATTTAACAGTGAAGAATGTTTTGGTCTAAACAAGTAACAGGTGATACCAGTTCTACACATCCTATTTTACCTTAAACAAATGAGTTTTCAGTGGACCAAAGGGTTTAAGGCATTTTCCTGCTTGGGAATTGCTATTCATATCTTTATGAGCCAGGTTCCAAGGATTTAAAGTTGCAGATTGGTTTAAGATTTCGAGTGAAAAGATTACAAACATTTTAATTTCTATACATGCATCTAAACAATCCGTATAAAAAGGCAACATAATTCTGAATGTAAACCTCAGTAAAGTTCCCCCCCTACAGGCGAAATGGCGCTATTGCAGCCTGGAGAGTAGTATTTAAGATGGAACGAAAATTGCGAATAAGGAGCTAACTTCAGCGTCGTGCGGTGGTTTGTTCATCATAAAAGCGTGATGTGTAAAAGGCAAATGCTGTCACAAGTAGCCTACTTTGTTACATGTAATAGCACATGTATTCAGTTTCCATGATTCTTGAATCAAGTACACATCATCCAAAATAATATTTGAGTGCAGTAACATAAGTAGACCTTACCAGGCTTTGTAAGGCATCCTGAAGCAATATTTAGGCAAATCAACCCGTCCGTTGTATTACAGCTTTCACGAAAGATAAAGGCGTAAACAAGAAGTTTTCCATTTTATGAATCAATGACAGCGAAAGTAACAGTGAAAGATGACAGTGAAAGTGTGGCTGAATACATTCTACTCAAGCATCTAGCAGCAGCCAATTTTAAGACCTGGATTAAATTAGTGGTAATGTCTCAAAGGCATTTTTGGCTCTTCCCTTAACAATGCTGGCAAACATACAGTAGCTGTCACATATGTGCCTGAGAAAGCACTAAAGACTAAAGACTAACATGGTGCAATCAGTCAGCTAAGTGTCTAACTTCTGAATTCAGTTCAGTACAGCTGAGTGCAGTAGGTGCATTACAGCTCTCAGTTAGTTATATGTAATATGGTGAGATACTGTTTTCACTAATATTTTATTATCCCACATTTATAACATCTGTCTGTTTGTACAGTTGGCTGCTGAGGGATAAAAACATGAAACTTAGAACCACTTACGCTGGGTTCACAGCAGCAGTCAGCTCCTACTTTGGTGAACTCATACCGAGAGTTGCACCTCTTCAGGTAATCTTACTTGGTAGTTCCTAGGGGTGTTGAAATTAATCATATAATCAATGGATCGCGATGCAGACGTGGACGATGATGCATCGATGCAGTGGCAGGCCATAATCGATTATATCATAATGACATTGCTTGATTTTAAAAATGTAGTTAAAAAGTAGCACTGCAGAATGTTTTGTTTTTGAAGACTGACCATATT
>JBBPCY010076813.1:0-28251 GCA_037974405.1 Brachyalestes nurse | reverse complement strand
TTATGTGGACAACTTTAAAAGTGATTTTCTCAATATTTTAATCCAGATTTTCAAAGAGTTGTATCTTGACCAAATATTGTCCTATCATATCAGCCACACATGAATGGAAAGCTTTCAGAAGATCCCAAAAAATGACCCTTATGACTGGTTTTGTGGTCCATGGTCACATATTTGCTTACTGGAAAAGTGACAACAACCTAAATTCGCTTCATGTTGTGAAATATAACATCAGTTATAATATTGCATTCAGCCAGAGAGCTGACAACATGGAATGACAACATAACTTGGACATTATTTGCTTTATATTGCTTTTTACCTTCTCCTCTCGAAACACTGACAGAGTCGCATCATCCAACTCTCTATCATTTTTTAGAAAATTAATAAAATCCTCCATTTAAAAAAATAAACAATAGAATGAATCCAGGTGGGTGGTTGAATCTGCCGGCAAATACTGAGGGCGGGGCCACAAATCCATGAGTACAGTTTACAGTCCCATGGGAACAGATTGCGATAGCGTGCGCACGGATTATGAATCTGTGGGTACGGTTTATTATTCCGTGGGCACGATTTGTTAAACCGAGGGAACAGTTTAAGAATTTGTGGGTACGGTTTATAAACCGAGGGAACGAATTGCAAATCCGTCGCCACGGATTGTTTTTTTTTTCTCCTGCAGGTGACGCTGCGGGCTCCGTAGTGATACAACACTCATTCTATATTTCTGAAGTAGAATTTTGCTTGCAAGTGTGCCTGCGCACGTTTTCATAAATCTGACTTTTTCTTTGCGTACGCCATTTTCGTCTTTTGGTCGTACCTACACTTTTAGTATGAGTTCTAAGCAAAGTTTTTAAATGAGACCCCTGGACTGGGCCAAAAAAAAAATCAGACAGAGCCTAGACCGGCTCACCAGGCTGTCGTTCCGAAAGGGGGGGGTGTGGTGCTGACGGGATTCCACGCCAGCCCAAAATTACATGGCCGGCCCAAAGGGGAAATGCCCTGTATGCCCGATGACCAGTCCAGCACTGTTTGCACATGTAATTTCAAACACTTTTAAACCCGACCTGTCGTGGCCGACTGAGATACTGCGTGGCTTGGACAACAACAATGGACACTATGCTCACCTGAGGCGCAGAACAACGAAATGCCATGGGACACGTGCTGGCATCAGCAAGAGGCTGAGGCAGCAAGCGCACCAGGCACCACTGCCTAGCATCCTGCTGGCTAATGTACAGTCACTGGAGAACAAGCTGGATGATCTAAGAGCCAGAGTTACTTTCCAACGAGACATGAGGGATTGAAACATTTTGTGCTTCAATGAGACATGGCCCCCACTGTGCTGGACCATCAAGATTCAAAGCGTTTATTGTCATATGTACATTTCTCTGTGCAATGAAATTCTTTCTTTGCTGTCCACACACAAATGCCGAGTTAGGTTAAGAGTTAATCAATAAAAACAAGAATAAAATAAAAATAAAAATAATTTTGTTTTCCTGGGTGATAGAGGGAATAGTGAAGGGCAGCAGCGATGGCATCTGATGTGGACCTGTTGGGCCGGTAGGCATACTGCAGGGGATCCAGAGCATCTGGGATGTTGCTCTGGGTGTAGGCCAGCACCACTCTCTCAAAACACTTCGCAATGACTGGAGTGAGTGCAACTGGTCTGTAGTCATTTAGGCAGGTGGCTGGGTTTTTCTTGGGGAGGGGGACAATGGTTGTGGTCTTGAAGCATGTGGGAATGGTGCTCTGGCTGAGGGAAAGGTTGAAGATGGAGGTGAGAACATCAGCCAGCTCGTTAGCACATGCTTTAAGGGCCCGTCCAGGGATGTTGTCTGGTCCTGCTGCCTTGCGGGGGTTGATCTTCCTCAGGGCTTTGTGTACTTAGTCTATTGAGACCGCTGGTGGGGGGAGAGTTGGGTGATGTGGGGGTTCTGGAAGGTCTATATGGACAAAAGTACTGGGATGCCTGACCATTATACCAACAGGGACATTAATGACATTGTATTCAAATACAGAGTGTTGGTCCCCCCTTTGCAGCTATAGCAGCTTCCACTCTTCTTGGAAGGTTTTCCACAATATTTTGGAGTTTCTGTGGGAATTTGTGCCCATTCATTCTGTAGAGCATTTATGAGGTTCAAGCACTGATGTTGGATGAGAAGGTTTGGCTCCCAATCTCAGTTCCAATTCATCCCAAAGGTGCTGGATGGGGTTGCGGGTCAGTCAAGTTCTTCCACACGGAACTCCTCCAGCCATGTCTTTATGGAGCTGCTTTGTGCACTGGGGCACAGCCATGCTGGAATAGAAAAGGTTCTTCCTCAAACTGGGTCCACAAAGTTGGAAGCATGGTGTTTTCCAAAATATCTTGGTCTGCTAAAGCATTAAGACTACCCTTCACTGGAAGCAAGGGGCCTAGCCCTCCATGCTCTGGACTCTGAGGGTAACTAGACAAAACATGAATATCCTGCAGTGGCAAATAGCTTTGTTTTTATTTTTGATTACATTAATGTTTAAGTTGAGATTTAGGGGAAAGTGGGATGATTTGTGCCAGGGGGGAAGTTGTGGCACCCCCTTTTTTTAGGGAATCATGTGAGCACTTTTACTTTTAAAAGTCAGCCATTTTACTCATACATTGCATGAGAGATAAGCACATTTAAAAAACTGTTTTTTGCCTTTCAAAGTAAATTTTCTATGGTCAAGGTTTTTTTAATTGTTGCGTCTGAAAAGTTATAGACACATTTGAAAACATGTTTTACACATGTTTTAGGGCTTTTGTAACCTACACTATGAGTCTATACAGCTAGCATGATGTTAGCTCAAAACTGCTGGATGCTGCATTTTTTCCAAAATGGTGGGGTCGGGGTGATTTGTTTCAAGGGGCCTGGGTTAAGTTGTGCCAGTAGCACAATTCACCCACACTTATGAATATTTTAAACATATTATTTTATTGTATTCTTACCTTGTATTCTTACATTTTATCACTAAAACTATGTGACATTCTTAATTTTAGACCAAAAATAGAACTAGACCATCATGCCACAGAGTTAGAGGACTCCTCTAGAGGACATGGTCAGAGGGGAAGGGGAAATCCATTCGTCAGGTGGCGAGGCAGATGAACATATGCAGGATGACATTAAAACGATACATGAAGAAGAAAAAGATAGATGGAAAAGAAAAAAGGCTAAGATATAAAATAACGCTCATTATCAGTTATCACCATGCAGAGAAGCCAGATTGGGTACTTACAGCACATAGCTTCACCTTATATAACTCTGAATGTAAAATGAAATGGCTCAATAAGGGACAAATATATGCCAGTAATGCTAAGAAACTTTTAATCTTTTCTAGGACATGATTGGTTTGCGGCCTTTAAAGCATGCCACCATTTGTCATGCCACACTCCTGAAGCACCCTCTCTTGGTAGAGCTATTGCTTTTAATAGGCACAGCGTGGAAGAGTTCTTGGCCTTTGATGCTGCAAAATAACTTTAAACAAGCCGTAAATTAACAATTATGTATTGCATTTGTCTAGATTTTATTTAGAATTACAGTTTCAAAATATACTGTTTTACTTAATCAATGGCACCTGTCACGTTTTGACACTGCCCGTGGACGTCACATTACCCCAGTGTATTCTCGCACCGGGGGCAAGTTGTGCCACGAGACCACTTTTTTTCTAAAAGCTATATTTCTTAAATACTATATTTCAGATCCAAAGTGGTTGTTCCCAGAGATGCACCACATCTTGAAATATACGTACATATTTAAGTTGGAAGCATTACTGTCATGGCCTCGCTTTAAAGTCACTTTAAGTAAAAACTGGCACAACTTACCCCACTCTACCCTACAGAAATATCTGAACTGCCACTGTGTGACTGTGTTAAAGGGAACACTGCTGTTGAAAAGCTCCTTATTTGTTTAAAGTGTTTGCAAACCAAATGTTGTTGCACTTTTGTTTATATAGCAGCTCTTTAAAAATAAATAAATAAACTACTTTTGAATGAATTATTTATTCATCCACTTTTTGAATTATAAAATCCAAGTGTTAAATAAATGGTCTAGTGTTAAATAAAAATAAATGCAACAAAATAGCAGCAGAAGACGATGGGATGAGATCAACATTCAGTAACATTCAGTCACTTCATAGATTTGACAGTTGAGTTATATTGCACCAATCTGATTCAGAACAGAACGACATAAAAACATAAAAGAGCACCTACAGAATGGGGAGGAATTAAACAGTCTCATTGCCAGTCTTATGGATTTCCTGAGGCGTTTCCTGCATTTTGAGGGAATGAACCTTTGCTGCGTGTACTCTGGAGAAAAAAGGTTATAATTCTCTTTAGTAATAATACATGTTGATGTAGAGACAATAAATAGTAACAATCCATGTAATGTAGATACTGTTTTGACATATTATAAATGTTTATGTATCAACACTGGCCAATATGTACCTGATTTACACTGCTATAGATGTACAGGCCTGCATTATGTGCATCAGTCCAGCAGATGGTAGCAGCACAATATTCTGCCAGACAGTCTGAACAGTGTTGCAGAACTGTTAATGCATATACTGTTAACACACCAGTATACTGATGATTAATATTCAAATATGAATACAAATTCAAGTGTGCACTTCCACATCTTTTTTTTTTTACTTGCTTATTTCAAAAATGACCGCATTCAACTGGACTCTCTCAGGTGGGAAAATGTGTCAACGGCCTGTAGAGGCAATATTGAGGCCCAAAGCACAGCACAGTTTAGTGTTGTGACTCTACTGTCTTAATATGCTGTTAATAACACACTAGTGTATTGATGATCATTACTCACAGGTTGGGTTTTTTTGTTTCAAAAGTGAGTGCAGAAAGTTATGCGTTCAACTGGACTGTCTCAGGTGGGAAAGTGTGTGAATGGCCTGTAGAGGCAATGTTGAGGCTCAAAGCACTGCACGGTTTAGTGCTGTGACTCCTCTATCATACTTTTTAAACCTCATTGAGGGCTTCATTGCGGATGTGTTGAATCAGGTGTGCCATAGTACTGAAGGAACATAGTATGACATGCTGTTTTGAAAGCCATTAACCCTTTCACAGTCATGGGACACACTCTGGATTGTTTTCCTCATACATACTGAACAACGAGCCTTAGAATGTGGACATCTGTGAAGTTTCAGGAATGAAGAGAAGAAGTACAGGCCCTGGCAGAGCGCATGGAAAAAACAGCATGAGGGAATGACAAACATGAGACAGAAAAACTGCTCCGAAAAAAGATACTTCACGATACTTTATGTCCTCTGTGACATGGATTAGCACTTGCGGGCACTGGAATGTGTGAAAGGAACAAAAGCAGCATGTGTCTCTCAGACCCGGCCCATCTCCTGTTGGACTAAATGTCCTGCATGCCTGAGGTCGCGACTGGAATGGAAGCCAACCAATCGCTGTGACTTGATTTATTCAACTTCGTAATTGTTTTTACACGTCTCATATACTTCACATAAGGGGTGCGTTGTAAAATTTAAAAAAAATAAATAAAAAAAACCTAGAATGGTCTTTTGTAGTTCCAGAGGTGTTTAAGCCACCAAAAAAGAGATGAATGCTATTTTCTGGCACAAATTTGTCCAATGATTTTAGACCACATGAGAGTGAGGTTTGACTAGGTTCATGTGTTTTTAGTTAGTGTGGCTTTTTTTTTCTGTTTGACCCCCTGCTGTGTTTACTGGGGCGAGGAACCATGGCCATCCCTCTCATTTTCATGCTGGGGACAAATGATCCATTACTACCCATCATTCAGAACAGGCTGGGAGCTTTCTCTTTCTTTTTTATGGGCACACTCTCTTCCTGTGCTTCTAAACTAAAATTGGTGCGGCTCCTGGCTTCATGTTTGGAAGCGGAAGGGCTGGGGGGACGCGGGGAACTGAGAGGGTCAGCAGGGTGAGAGACAATGAGAAAGAGAGAGCGACCTTCTGCTTAAATACTCTTTTTTAAAGTGACCTCGTTGACTTAGTCTTGCTGTTTCCCCTCAGAATCCCTGACACCTGCTGTTAAAACACCGTATTCACTGAAGTTCGTTAGGTGACCTCTAGTTGTGGTGAGGGATTGACCTAAATACAGCAGCAGAGGTTGCCCAGACATCATTGCAAATTTTTTCCCAATTCACTTTTCAGTTTGTTAGCCAGGACAAAAATACTCATTTTATATTTCAAAATAGTAACACTCAGTCTGTCACAACACATTGGCCTTCACAGAGCGAAGACCAATGATCAGTGCTAATGCTGTTTATTTTCTCTGTAAACTTGCTATCAAGCTAAGGATTACACATCTAAAGAAAAAAGAGCAGATTGATCACAGGTCTACACAAATGGGGAAATAGTATTTTTGCAAGTTGCATCTTGTAAGATAATGAACCATCAAAACCATGCCCACAAATCTTGTTTTTTCAGCCTTCCAGTCACTTTTTGGCAAAAGTCACTGCCACTGTTGCCAATGCTTGAATTTGATTTCCATCTAAAGCCAAGATGCACTTTGGTGACCTGTAAATGTGAGATCTATTCCTTATAGAGTAGAGCATGACTATAAAACTGCTCCAGGAGGTTCAGTGCTCAGCACAGTTCACTGAAACACTAAATCTGTAAATTACCTGGCGAATCGAATCAGGTGTATTTGAACAGGGAAATCAACAAACTGTGCCCTCCAACAACAAGAAGGGTTTTCTATTTTTGAAGCCAAAAAAAGAAAAAAGTTGAAAAAAGTGCCAATGATCTGCAGATTTGGCTCCTACAGTGCCCTAAAGCTAAATGTGGCTGAGTCAGAGGAAATGTCTACAGCAGAGCATTGGATCATCAAAGTGGAAACGATTCAGAAACATTTACCGTGCTGGTCATGACAGTCTGCTTTAGGATCATCTGCCTAACCATTTGCCTGAGATGTTCATGCTTGGGTTTTGAATTGTGCTGTGTTGGGTTTTTTGTCCTGTATAGCTCATCGGTTCTATTTGAACTTGGTTATGTCAATTCACTGGGCAAAAGTTGTGCTTGTGGCAAGTCATGAAGTCAAAGGCACTGAAACATTATTGCAATAGAGAGAGTGAGAGAGAGAGAGGGGGGGGGGAGAGATAGACAGAAAGAGAGAGAGAGAAAGAGGGGAGCGAGAGAGGAAGAGGCAGACAGACAGAGAGAAAGAGAGAGAGAGACAGACAGAGGGAGAAAGAGAAAGAGAGAGAGAGAGAGAAAGAGGGAGAGGGAGAGAAACAGACAAAGAGAAAGAGAGACAGAGAGAGAGAGTTAGAGAGAGAAAGAGAGAGAGAGAGGGAGACAGAGTGACAGAGAGAGAGTGAGCGAGAGAGACAAAGAGTGATAGAGAAAGAGAGAGAGAGACAGACAGAGGGAGAAAGAGAAAGAGAGAGAGAGAGGGAGACAGAGTGACAGAGAGAAAGAGAGTGAGCGAGAGAGACAAAGAGTGACAGAGAGAAAGAGAGAGAGAGAGAGTGACAGAGAGAAAGAGAGAGAGAGCGAGAGAGAGAGACAGAGTTAGAGAGAGAGAGAGAGAGAGAGAGAGACAGAGTTAGAGAGAGAGAGAGACAGAGTTAGAGAGAGAGAGAGAGACAGAGTTAGAGAGAGAGAGAGAGACAGAGAGTGACAGAGAGAGAGAGAGAATGTACAAGAGATTTGGAGAGTGTGTGTACATGGAAAGAGGGGAGGTGAGGAATTTGACAGTGAACTCCATGGACGTCCATCCCTGCAACACCATCAGCCTTGCTCAGCAGAAAGCCTTCAGTCAGGGAGCACTTTGCCTTCTTCAGCTGTCTGAGGAATTTCAGAGGCAGTCTGCTTGATGTGTAAATAGCAATGCACCTGTTTTCCCATCCATTAATCAGCATTTATTGGTTCAGACAGATAGGTTAGCGAGGTAAAAGTTCAAGGTAAAGGTCAGCAAGGCGGCAAGGTGAGTTAACTGAGCTGGGGCGGGTGGACCTGGGGAGTTCAATGGGAAAAACTCTCTGCTGAGCACGTTTTCAGATGAAGCGTGATATTCCATGAATGCGTTACATAATGTTTGGACGCAGCACGGTGCTGGTTGCATGCATTGCAGTGATTTAGCCTCCTTGACGGGACTTACCGATATCCTACAACGTCTCCTCTAAAACAATGAGCTATTTCCATCTCCATTCACCGTATGACAGGAAGCGGACTTCACAGGGTTTCTATTACAGCAGCAGGCCAAGGTAGACCTGGCAGAGGGCCGAGAACACCCAGCATATTGCAGTTAAAGGGTAAAAGGAAAAAAAAGCTTGGGAACTAAATTAAAACTGATATTTGGACAAAAAAAAAATCAGATTTACACGGATTTTCTTGATCCAAAATGCTGTAGATCTGCCAAGATATGTTTGGTGTGTGAGGTTTGGTGCAAAGTGAACCTAGCAAACAAATAATAAAAGCGGATCATTGTGCATGAAATCATCACACACTTGCCTCAAACTGCTTTGAGCTGATAGGTAGTCTCAATACTGTATGACACACTTTCACCTGGTGGCACCCCATAATCAGTCTATTGTAAATAATGTGTGGCATTCCTTCTAATGCATAGGAATTGGATACTATTGTATTTCCATGACTTAGTAAGGTGTGGGAATGATTTAATTATCTTGTTCCCATGATATACTGAGTTTGTGGCCATGGCTTAACCATCACAATTTTCTTGTTCCCATATTTAAAAAAATAGAGAAAAGTACAACCACAATTCAAGATATACTGTTTATTGCTATTTGGTTTACTTTGAATTCCCAGCCTATGTCTTTTCTGAATGAAATTAGCTTGTTCTTCCCGTTTCTGTATGGGATTCCATTGGGAGCCCTGGTTATGTCAGGTGAACTGGAGATGCTCATTTGCGAATGTGTTTGTTGGCCCTGTGATGGACTGGTGACCTGGGTGACCAGGGTGTTTCTCTTTTTTTCAATCTATAACCATTGGGATAGGCTCCAGCGTCCCCTGTGACCCTGGCTAGGATAAGTAAGTGAGTGAGTAAAGTGAAAATTTGTCACGCATGAGCTCACCACAGCATGGCACACAGTGTGAACAGTGTGAAATTTGGGCAGCCAGCGACGCAGCGCCCGAGGAGCAGTGTGTGGGTACAGTATCTTGCTCAAGGGTACCTCAGTGGTGCCACTCCTCAGTCCTGGGATTTGAACTCACAACTCTCTCAGCTCAGATAATGGATGGATGGAACTACTTTTGTATAACTTTATGAATAACGGTATTATTTATAGTGTTGCTTGACTGATTGACTACATTAATTGTCATAAAAGTTTAAGAAAATTTGACTTTTCTAAACCATCAGATGTGTTTTGTTTTACCTAAGAGTTCTAATCCTTCGACTGGTCTGATGTTGGGAAGGTCTGTGGAAGCATGCTAGTTTTTGCATGAGTTTATCAATACAGTGAGAGAGAACTTTTAGGTGGGATGAAAAAATAACTGCTGTAATTACAGGAGCCTGAAATTAAGACCTAAAGGTGTGTGCATTAAAGATAATCTTAATTAAAGTGATGCATTTCAGGGTAGTTTGGCAGGCAGTGGGAAAAAATAATGAAATCATGAGCCAGAAGTGAGATTTTTTTTTTATGATGTCTTGGCCCTGACACTTTTCTTTAATTCTTGGCTTGGCGTAAGAAGTGTCCTTACAGGAACTGAATAGACTACAGGCAGAGCCACTGGATTTCAGGACCTGAGGTCAGTAGAGACCATGTGTGTGTGTGTGTGTGTGTGTGTGTGTGTGTGGAGAACATAAATGTTGACATGCAATTGAAGTATTGGCAATATATATTCAGAATTCACACTACTGAATATTTTTTAATGCTTTAGGGGACAAAATAACAAAATAGCCACTAAATAAAACATAAAGTCTTTAACAGGAACACCATCAATGTATTTCCATGAACTATTTTAAACTCAGCACACTATATGTAGCAAAACAGATTAGATACACTGTGAGGAGGATCTCAATAAAAGGGTCCTCTGTAAACACTGCTAACGCAGGAGTAGAGTGATAAAAGTCAGTCTGATAAACCAGTTTTTATATGTATATGCAACCATGTGGGCACCCCTGGTCTCATGACATGCATTGTTGATTTTTTAAGTGAAAATAGTTACATAGTTACATATGATTGCACATTTTAACGCACAATTACTGGTTTATAAATGTGGCCTGTATTTGTGTGTGTGTATTTCTACTATCAGAAAAAAATGCATAAAGGTGATGCTAACCAGAATGAGTTCAACTTATTTTGTCTTTGGAAATAAAAAAACAAGTTCTTTTGTTATTTTTGAGCTCTTTTGAGAATTTGTGCTCTTTTGATGAATGAATCAATACGTTCTACTCAGAAGCAGATGTACTGGTCCTGTGTTGTATTAGGTTCAATCTTGGCAGATGTGAAATAGGAATAAAGTTGCAAATGAGAGAATTTTCTGTGACCCATAGAGTGGTTGGTGTAGTATAGTGGGTAATGCTACTGCCCTCCATGTGGCAGGGGTGCAGTTCAGTTTCCCTTCTGGGCAAACACAATTACACCAGTCACAGTCCTTGAGTAACATCTATCTGTAAACCTGTAACATGATTAAACTGTATTTCAGTTAAACTGTATTTTGAATAAGAGGGTCTTCCAAATACAGCGGGCAGCGTACTTATATTACCAGAAGAGCAATAAAACCAGGAACAGTGTGAACAGTCAAGTTATGGCAGCAGAGTGTTTCCCATTTGCCAAGGTGTAATATAAATTTATTCTGAATATATTCCATTTTATTTGTGATATTGAAATACTGTTAGGACAGTGTGTTCCATATTCAGCCATATTTCATTTGGTGCTGCCTTGGCGAAACCTTTCACATCCATTTTTGCCATCCATTTCTAATAAACCAATCTATTTCACTTCCGTGGTAGGCAATTTTCCATCTCCTGCAAATGTCCTATTTTAGAGTTACAGGTTTGGTTTTGCTACAGCGATGATATAAACTATGTTTATAAAACAAGGAATTTTCTAATCTTATCCCTGAACCGAACCCTAATCTTAACCATATAAATAAAAAAGAAATGGCTTTACTCTTTCAGTTTGAAACAAATAAAACATGAAGCTTCTGTTAAAAGCAATTGGCAAAATCAGAAGCATTTCATTGGTCCTGACATTGTAGATTAAGTTTGTCCTTTGCTGCTTTCATTACAAAGTCAAGACATTTTGTTCTGGAGACACATACACACGCGCGCGCACATGCACACACACACACACGCACACACACACACACGCACACTAGAGGTCTTTGTTTCGGACATGGTAAACTGGGCATTTTGTCCTCATGTTATATTTAGAAAGTGGATATGCAGAAAAACGTGAAACTCGCTGCACGAGGTGCATAATGGTTCTAACAGCTCGTGCTTTCCTGACAGAAAAAGAGAGGACACCATTAGCCGCTTGCTGCAGATGGCCTGAAACAGTTCACTCTGTTTATTTACAGTGTTCGCAGAGTGCCAGGGGGGTCATCTCGTTAGGCGATCTGCTGTCCAGTGTGACCAGCCTCTCTGTTTGCATAATCACTTGTGAAATGAATGTGACGGTAATCAGGAAAACCCTGTGTTACCTCATTCACAGCGCAACATCATCATCTAGCGCAGATTTGAAAAGAGTGGGTCATGAAAGTGCTTGTGCTTTGACCCCAAATCACCTTGTATAGGGCAACATCATTAGCCAACAGTTTGGAGGGGAGTTGTTGGTAGACCACACCAGAGGAACGTTTCATTCCTCTTTGCAAATGCTGCTCTTTGATGACTCGGGACACTTAATGGTGACTCTCCAACAATTCTTTAAGATAAATAGCTTTAGGCAAAAAGTAGAGTGTTATTATCTTGGCAGATCTGAGCATCATGGGCAACTTTATTGAGGTTTCTAGAGGAGACACATGTGAGATTACTGGGGTCTTTGGCCTGGGAGAGAAAGAGCAGAGAGAAACAGGAGGAGACAGGCACAAAAGTCTTTGTTGTCTTTCCATATGATCTCATTGTTGTCTCGAAGGACAATAATATTAAAGTAATCACTTTTTTTTATTTTTCTTTCTGTGAGAGCTGCTAGAAGGAAGCTTCATAATAAAAAGCTGCAGGATATTTGACATCTCCAAGCCTTTAAACTGCCGACATTACGTTGCAATCATGGCGTGATGGTTTCTTAAACAGTCTCAGCTGTTCATCAACAAGCATTCCGGCAGGGGTCAAAGTCCAATGGTTTCATCACCATACCAGATATATACTCACTATAGAGAAGGGGTCACTGTGGTGTGAGTGCAGGCCTTTATTCCAACCAACCAGGCACCCACCTCACATAACTAATGAGTTGTTTGAGAATTGAGACCAGCTGATTAAACAAGTGGAATCAGGTGTGCTTCTACTTGACAGGAATGAAAACATACAGCTGCACCGACCCTTTGGGGATAAGATTGGTAACTCCAGCGAATAGGCCAAAAATATGGGAGCAATACTGACCTGGGTCAAATAAACAAGATATTTTTCCAAGAGACTAAATGTCTCACAGCAGTAGTGGATGATTGATTGATTCTTCATGTGTTTCCCCTTAGTGGCTCTTCTCCTTGCTTCTGAAGGCCTGATGGTCAGTTTGTTAAATTAAGAGTTTGTAATAAGTAAACGCATGAACATACCACACCACAGCACACAGTGTGAACAGTGTGAAATTCTTTCACTGCATTTAACCCATTCACCAAGTGAAGCAGTGGGCTGCCACCAACAAGGGAGCAGTGTGTAGGAACGGTATCTTGCTCAAGGGTGCCTGAGTGGTGCCACTAGCAGTCCTGTGATTTGAACCCATAACCTTCTGATCACAGGGGCAACTCCTTAACCACCAGAACACCAGCTGCCCCAATAAGATTCAAGATTTAAAACGTTTACTGAAATTCTTTCTTTGCTGTCCACACAAATGCCGAGATTAGGTTTAAGAGTTTTTATATAAAATAAGTTAGTAAAGACTTAGGTGTAATATGCAGATGTAGATAAATATTAACTGTGCATTTGCAAAATGAACGAAATGTGCAAAAGAGCTTAAGATGCAAAATTACAGTATGACATTCATGACTGTTATCAAAACAGAAAGTCTGTTCCCAAACAACACATCACCAAATGAATGTTTCTATTTAGAAAAAAGTCTTTAATTCACGCTTAAAATCCTGCTTACTTTCACACATTTGGCTGCTGGTGTAGATCAGCCTCTTTTAATAAATACTAATAAACACAATCGTGCCAATAATAACAATTCTGTCATTTTAACGCTTTTAACTTCAAATTGTATTTTAACTGAGCTATTAAACCACCTGCACTCTTAAACCGGAAGGGTCCCTGGCTTCTGAATGCCACATCTGTCTGAGCTTAGACTCCATTATCATTAGTTCATTCATTGGCGTGGCCACAGCTGTTCTTGACTGAGAGTCCAAGAGATCATTATTAGCCTCGCTTCCTCTGGGTGAGTAGAAAAGTTTCTCAAAGGCATGTTTTTTTTAAATAAACATACATATCAATGCCGGCTTTCACGCTGAGTTTGAAACATTGAAAAAAATGTTAACTGCAGCCAGCTCCTTTTCCTGAGTTGTAGGGTAAATCAGGCTGACCAATCAGAGCTACACTGTCATGCATGCAGTCCTAACAAATGGTGGGAAGTAACGAGTAAAAGCCCAAATGTGCAACTAAACACTACTGCTGTCTTTTCCTTCACATCCACATTTCTGATGCTCAAGTGTTGTTTACTTCTTTTAACATCTGGAGCTCCGAGGTCAAGTAGAGCCCTCCCAGTTGGAAAGTCAGCTGTGACTTAGTGATACAGTTTTTTAGCAGTTGTTTTTATTAACAGTCTTTAATCAAATCCAATCAAAACTTCACAGAGTTGAAATCTTTTTTTGTCATCAGTAACATTGTCTCAGTGTGAAATGACCTGACAATGTCTATACATTAAACCAACATGATAGTAATAAAAATTGTGAATGTGATGGAGTCGCCCTGTTTAGCCTGCCACAGTGGTAAGGAAGTTTTAAAATGATTTTTGAAAGTTTTCCCACTTGCGTATCTCAAGAATGTGAATGCGATAGATTACATTTGCCAGGTTTTTGTCGAATTCTTTACCGTTGTCCTGCCGCATCAAGAGCTCTCTTTTCCTGAGGCCTTCTCTGTTTCTTCAGGTGGCGTCTGCACAGGCGCTTTTACTGTTAGTTTGTGCGGAAGGAAGAGGGAAAGTGAGAGGGAGGGACAATGCGGGTTTTTTTAATCAAACAATGTCTGGACCTCTCCTGAGATTTTTCCCAGTTTAGGACACTTTCCAACAAAAACCCCCTTTAGCTGATAAGCCTGAGGTCAGATACACTCTCTTGGGGACATTGCTGTTGGAGCACTGGGGTGAGGAGATGGTGGAGAGATATTGAACCTGCGTCTTTTATTGCTAATACTTTTTGGTATGTTTAATTTGATCTGTTTAGCTAGTCTGCATTACTGAATACACTATATGGACAAAAGTATTGGGACCTTTTAATTATTGACTTCTGGTGTGCCATTACTTACAGATAAGGGAAATCTTAAGGCTTCAGCGTATCAAGACATTTTGAACAACACAATACTTCCAATTTTATGGACACAGTTGGGGAAGAACCTTTTCTATTCCAGCGCGACTGTGTCCCAGTGCACACCTTTGGGATGAACTGGAACGGAGATTGTGAGCCAGACCTTCTCATCCAACATCAGTGTCTGACCTCATAAACATTCTACAGAATGAATGGGCACAAATTCTCACAGAAGCACTCTAAAATTTTGTGGAAAGCCTTCCAAGAAAAGTGGAAGCTGTTAAAGTGGCAAAGGGTGACTACATATGAAAGTATATGTATTTGAATACAATGTCATTAAAGTCCCTGTTGGTGTAAATCAGGCGTCCCAGTGCTTTTGTCCATATAGTGTAGATTTTAAATCTACAACTATGGGTAAACTTTGATTAGAAGTATCTGAACCAGGATCAGCAATGGAAGAACACCTTCTATTCACAGGATCTACAGTTGCTTGCTCTTGTTTGCTTTTGGAAGACCATATTAACCCAGTATGTTTTGGGGACTGCAAATAGGGTCCATGGCCTCTAGGGGGCCATGTGAGCAGGATTGCGAATGGAATCGTGGTCCAAGGCGTATGCTTGTTCTGACAGAGATTTGTCTATTTAGAATATCTGAGGTCTTACAGAGTTTTGTTTTACACCATATCTAATGTCCCCTTGGTGATCTTGATGACATACAATCACTGACATAACTAGCCACTGTTTATTTTACTTAACCCCTACATGTAACTGAACTTTTACTGAATTTTGGGGCCCTAAGCATGAACCTCCACAGCCTCCCTCAACACACACAAACACCATTCGACTACCATTAGTGTTACATTCTGCAGAGGCAGCTGGTACTTCTCTGCTTTCTCTTTCCTTTTATATTTTTCTTTTCGTAATCCACCATGTAGAATTATTGTCGGTGGTTTGTCCCTGCTCAGATGTGTTACTGTGACTATTTGTTAACATTGTTTGATTCTAGTGTTCATCAGTGTTCACTGGTGGTATGCAAGTTCTCTAGCATATCTTTCTCATGATGAGAGGTCAGAGTGTGTCATGAGACTCGGAAAGTGTGTGGTTGGGACCCCTAGATTAGCCCTGGGCCTGTATCAATGAAATTTCTCAGGCTGCAAACCCTTTCACACATGCTCTTTTACCCAGTTGTTGAATGGTAATTAAATGGGAAAGGGATAAGTGTGTATGTAAGCCAGAGTCAGCCTTGAGACCCAATACAATACCTGGCTAATTAACAGGAGAGACGATGTATGAACAGAAGCCGATAAATTACTCGGAAATACTGTAACATCAGTTCAGAAACTACATTTGTGAATGATGCCAAGCTAAAATCTTAGAAAAAGTAACCCGGCAAAGTCTTGGGTTTTATGTGTGAGAAGTGATTGTGATACAGGATCTAAACCTGAGATCATCCAAAACAGAGGAATTGGATCCTAGTCTGGCACTTTTTCTTTATGAGCAAACCATTTGTTGACCTGAAGTCTGGTTTTGACAATTGAGCTTGCTTGTTACACAGATGGTAATGATGTCATGTCCGACCTCCAATTGGTTCATTTGAAGTCTGAGATGCATCAAAGCTGTGCTTTGAATGCAGGTGACATAAACCAGTCTAAACAAACCGGCGTTTCAAATAAATGTCTTTCTCAATATGCCTGAAAAGAAGCTAAATGGGACGTTTGTACTAGGAGTAGTACAAATGGTGCCACCCCTCTCCCCACACAACTGTGATTCATCCCATCAACTATGATTCATCCCTCTGTTTAGGGTTCTTTTGTATGAAAATTTGTTCTAATTTCTCCAATGGAGGTCTTTCAGTGACAGAGACTAATTGTTCTTGGCAGTAGGTAATTTACTTTTTTAACAGAGAGGATGGTCCAATGGGAGCACACCATGCTCCCACACCACCAACCAACACCCACGCGATGTAATGGCAGATTAACAAGGGGCTTGCAATTTGGTAATTTTGCAAACAAGGGGATGGCATCCCTCCCTCATCCCCCCTTAGATCACCTACTGGTTCTTGGCATCTTCCACCCAGGACCTAATTTGAAAATAAAAACTCCAGAGGTGTCCGCTCTGAGAACCTAACCTCAGATTCTTGTCTGCCCATGACCTGATAAGCGTTGTTCTTGTCCCTTGATTGTTGCAGGACACATCATCTCGTTCCCTCAGCATCCAGACACAGTGACAAATGACCAGACACTGATTGTAACCCCCACTTCACCCACTTCCTTCAGCTTTGCTCTGTGGAGCATGGTCATGACAACAATGCTGTATTTTGTAGGGTGATAAATCCTGTTTTTTTCCTCTGGACCGTTGGGGGAAATCCTTTGCTGGTGCTGCCAAATACCAGAAAGGGATACGCAGGGAATGCTGGTGACCTATCCGTGTGCTCCCCTCCACCACAAAAGACACATTTGCCCCCCGCAGGCCGAAAGGAAGTAAACTCAGGAGGAGGTGTTGCTCCAAAAACGAATCAGAAGCAGAAAAGACAATGCTACTGCAAAGGAGGGACATTCTCTCTTTATATGTGGACAAAGTACACAAATCCTGGCCTTCACTGACAGTACAGATAACAATATAAGAGTCATTATTTTAATTTAAATTAAGCAGAAGGCAAACTTGAGGGGTAGAAATTCTATCTGGATGGTGTAAATGTATGCTTAAGGACTTTAAATGTACTTAAACATACTTTTACTCTTTAAGCATCAAAATTCCTTTTTTTCTGATAGCTCTATAGCTTCTTTAAAAGCACAAAAGGTCAAACAAATTACATGTGCCTAAAAAAACACCCTGCATTAGAGTTCCGCTACCTGACAAAATATCAGATTCTGGGGAAAGGTTCAGGTCCATTTTCATATACGTCATTGGACAGGTTCTGGTTCGTTTTATAGTGAGTGAGTTAAATACAATATACTTTTATCTTTACAGACTCTCTCTCTCCCTCTTTCTCTTTCTATCTCTGTGTCTCTCTCTCTCTCTCTCTTACTCTCTTTCTCTCTTTCTCTCCGTGCCCCCCTCTCTCTGTCAGTCTGACTGTCTGATTCTCTCTCTCTCTCTCTCTGTCAGTCTGACTGTCTCTCTCTCTGTCTGTCAGTCTCTCTCTCGCTCTCTCTCTGTCTGTCAGTCTAACTGCCTGACTGTCTCTCTGTCAGTCTCTCTCTTGCTCTCTCTCTGTCTGTCAGTCTGACTGTCTCTCTCTCTCTCTGTCAGTCTGACTGTCTCTCTCTCTCTCTGTCTCTCTCTGTGAGTCTGACTGTCTCTCTCTCTCTCTCTCATTTGTGTTTTACGAAAGCAAAGCTCTAAAATAAAGCATCTGTGACAGTCCGCCTCTGTTGGTTTGAGTGGGATATTTAGCAGTATCAGTCAGACCAGTTAGATTTGGGCTTCAGTTACATACCCATGCAAACCACTTCGCTGCACACTCTCCTAAAGGTCTTTTAGTACATTATCTGCTGCTAGTTCTAGTTTGCATTTGAAACCTGAAAGCTTTGCCCTGCCAAAGAGAGCTTGAAGTAAAGCTGAAAAAAGAGAAGGATTTAGTGTAGCACACGCTGATCATATTTCTTACCACATCTTACACAATAAACTGTGTGAGCAGTTACAGCATAAGTCTTTGGTTACCTATAGGTATAATTTCTAGGCCACCAAGATCTGTTATGTAACTGCATAGAATTTGATTATCCAAGCACAGGCTTTATGTGCAGCACATGCCTATATACAGTAGCTTATTTGGAACAGAATGTACTTTTGGGTATAGTGGGCCTGGAGCTCTTTAAATTATCACAGCATGAAGGCCCAGCAGTCCTTCTTAGGCTTGCTGCTGCTAATAGTGAAAGCCACATCAATCATTCATAACATTAAAACCATCTGCCTAATATTGTGTAGGCCCCCCTTGTACCACCAAAATACACAATACACTGACAAAAGTATTGAAATGCCTGACCATTGCACCAACAGATACTCGTGTTAGCATCAAGCTAGTGTTACTAATTGTGGCAGCTGTGAACTGTTATTTGAAGACTTATATACTTTCTGTGATATAATGCATGAAGCCTAAGAATCGTGAACCATGTTTACAGTGTAAGAAAACCTGTAAGAAAATTCTGCTTGGACCTCTACAGGGCTCCAGTGGTAACAACTCTAAGGTAATAATCCACATGATTGTGGATTGGTAACAATGTAAAGCGACAATCCACATGAATTTCTATAGTCTGAACCCATAAAGCTCAATGTACTCTTCCACTCTTCTTGGAGTGTTTCTGTGGAAATTTGTGCCAGTTCATTCTTTAGAGCATTTATTTTACCTGGAGCATTATCTTACCTGGTGCCATCCTTTCCCCAGGTAAGCGATGCATACACACTCAGCTGTCCACATGATGCACCAGAAAATGTATTTCAGCAGACCATGCCACATTTTTCTATGCATCCATGGTCCAGTTCTGATGCTCATGTTTTTGGCTATGGACAGGAGTCAGCATGGGCACTCTGACCGGTCTTGAGCTGCGTAGCCCCATACACAGCAAACTGTGCTGCAAACTGTGTGTTTTAACACCTTTCTATCATAGCCAGCATTAATATTTTCAGCAATTTCTGCTACAGTAGCTCTTCTGAGGGATCAGGCCAGGTGTGCTAGCATGTGCATCAGTGACTTTTGGGTGCTTGTGACCCTCTCGCCAAGTGTCTATCTCTGGACTTATTTAGGTAGAGACACAACATTCTACAAGACCTGATGTTTTGAAGATGCTCTGGTCCAGTCATCTAGCCATCACAATCTGACCCTTTGTCAAAGTCACTCTGATCTTTATTCTTGCCCATTTTTCCCACTTCCAAATGATAACTGAATGTTGACTTGCTACCTAAGTGTCCGTTCACTTGCTGCCTGATTCCATCCTTTGACAAACTAATTCTAATCAGAGTTATTCATTTCAGCTGTCAGCAGTTTTAACATTCTGGCTGCTCCATGTATGTAACAGCTAGCAATGTGTCTATAATTCAGTATCTGGAAGAAGATTCCTCAAGTAGAAAAGATTAATTATTTAACTAGTTATTTTCAGCTAAAACACACATCAAAGACTATAAAGTAAATAAACTGTTAGTTTCACATACACTTTAATGGTTTAATTTGTATTACTTTAACATGCTCTGCCGTGTTTTTTGCTGAGGGCTGAATCACCCATTCACTGTTGCATTACTCACAACATTTATCACTTTGTGCAATAGCACATTTTGGCTGGAGTGAAGCATATTGAATTCTGGACCACTCTGGCAGTCTAACTGACTAAATCTGGCTTTGGTGGATGCCAGGTGAACTGTCTATCAAAAAACATAATGTCAACTATAAAGCGATAGGCCCCTTAGTTCCAGTAAAGAGTAATATTAATGATGCAGCATACCAGCCCCTTTTAGACAATTATATGCTTCCAGCTTTGCTGCAACACTTTTGGGGAAGGCCTTTTCCGGCTTCAGCATTACTATACCCCTGTACCTAAGTGTCCGTTCACTTGCTGCCTGATTCCATCCCATGACAGATGCAATTCAAACATATTGTAATCAGAGTTATACACTTCAACTGTTAGCGGTTTTAACATTGGGGCTGATCCATGTATGTAACAACTAGCAATGTGTCTGTAATTCAGTATCTGGCATTTTTAAACATTGGGTCTAAAAATGATTCACTGTTCTTCTGTGCATGATAAGAAGTTGGATAGGCAGGGCTCACCTACAGAGAACTGACTCAAAATCAGTGTTGTTACTTAAATCAACCCAGAAGGAACGTTCATAAAACATTATGCAATGAACATTAGTCAAATAAACCATGGACTCTGCTCCTGTCCTGTCTGATGTATTGGGAACTTGGCCAGGGCAGATATCATAGCATTTTGACAGACAGCATACTGGAACTCTCACATGGGTTTGAGAGAAGATTCCTCAAGTAAAAAGATTTTACTTTACAATATATTTTAGCCTCATACCTCTAGAAATGAAAAACTAATTTATGAACTTGGACTCTTTATGGTTTTTGGTTCTTAGTTTAGGGAATAGAACTGAGGCTACTGAGTCTTGAACTAACCTGCATGATGTGAAGTTTCATATTTAAACTTTCATACTGTCATTCATTTTTACACAACTTGAAAATGCCAGCTGTCCTTTTATTAACTTGTACTAAACTTGATAACTGTTTTTGTTTCAAAGATAAGATCATATTATATTACTTAGCTTTTAAAGGCATTGATAACGGTTGGTTTGTAGACGGTAGATTAAGTGAGCTAGATAAAATATCTTATGGTTTGTCGCTTGTGTTACTGAGTTCCGTGAGAAGGGAACATGACCTGCTAGGAAGGAAGCCATTAATGGCGATCCAGACACAGACTACGTGATAGACCTGCCGTCAGTGTGGTGCTGAGATGAAGGCAGTTCTGAACTTTTATGTTGGGTGCGTGCATGACGACACAAATTCATTTCGCAAAAGTGGAAAGTCCATGAGTTGAGAGGATTATTTTAGGTGCAGTTTCATATCTGCTATGATGCAGAGGTTTGAAAGTATGCCCTGAGAAGTCTAGTGTTAAAAGATTTAGAGATTTCTTTCATCAGATCAGAGAATTTATTGTCTCAGGACACTGACTGTAAATCAGATGCTTTCCTGGAACTCGTATATCTCCTGAAATCTTTCACGTTGGAGCCTAAAATATATTCATATAGAATCCATGTGCTCTGCACTCACGGCCATAAAGATCAAAATTTAGCAGAAATCGGACCTATTCCACCACCTCTTTTCTTTCTTCTCCTCCTTAGTATTGTTAATTATGTACCTCCCTTCCTTTATGTTAGTGTAACTGACTCGACTTCGGTATCACAGTTCAGTTTTACTTAGTTAATTATTTAACTCCTTTTTTTCAGCTAAAACACACATCAAAGTATATAAAGTAAATAAACTGTTAGTTTCACATACACTTTAATGGTTTAATTTGTATTAATATGCTCTTTTGGGGTTTTTAAACTGAGGCGAGGCTGCTGAGGGCTGAATCACCCATTCACTGTTGCATTACTCACAGCATTTGTCACTATGTGCAACAGCACATTTTGGCTGGAGTGATGTAAAGCATATTGAACTCTGCTCCATTCTGGCTTTGGTGGATGCCAGGCGAACACTGTCTATCAAAAAATGAACTATAAGGTTTGCGATAGGCCCCTTAGTTCCAGTAAAGAGTAATATTAATGATGCAGCATACCAGCCCCTTTTAGACAATTACATGCTTCCAGCTTTGCAGCAACACTTTTGGGGAAGGCCTTTTCCGGTTTCAGCATTACTATACCCCTGTGCACAAAGTGATTTCCATAAACACATGGTTTGAAGAGTTTGGTGAAGAGGAATTACACTGGCCTGCATGTGGCCCTAACCTCAACCCGAGTGAACACCTTTGGGATGACCTGATTGTGAGGAACATTCATTGACAGCCAGATCTTGTCATCCAACATCAGTGCCTGACACTCTCCAATTTTGTAGAAAGCTGAAAACTTCAAAGTGGGAGTCAACATCATATTCATGCATATGGTTTTCAAAACAGACATCCATCAAGCCCATATTGGAATGGTGGTCAAGTGTCCACATACATTTAGTCGTAAAGTGGATGTCATATGTTATACAATAGAACATGTGTTGCATATAATATATGGACAAAAAGTATTAGGACACACCTCTTAATTATTGAAGCTAAATCCTTTTCTATTGCAGCCTGACTGTATCCCAGTGAACAAAGCGAGCACCATAAAGACATGGCTGAATGAGTTCAGTGTGGAAGAACTTGACTGGTCCACACAGAGCTCTGACCTCAACCCCATCCAACACCTTTGGGATTAACTGGAACGGAGATTGTGATCCAGGCCTTCTCGTCCAACATCAGCATCCAACCTCATAAATGCTCTACAGAATGAATGGGCACAAATTAAAGTCTATGTACCTAAATGCATTAAAGTCCTGAGCCTGGTGAAATGGTCATGTGTCCCAATACTTTTGTCCATGTAAAAACCTTCATCGAACACTGTACGGTTAGTTAGGCAGATTCTGTTGAGTATTTTTAGATCCAAAGAACCCTGATGAGCATCTTTATTTCTAAGTGTAGATCAGTGAGGTCGACAAGTTTCTGCAGCTTGTTGCAAGTGTGGGCCAGATGTAAAAGTTTAGCGCTCAAACAAGCTAAGGTGGCTTCCAAGAAATGAATGGCTGAGGCCAGTGGAATGAATCTGCCCCACTACATTGTTTCTTTGTACCATATTTTAAAACGAGACTGTTCAGCAAGCAGCTTACTACTAAAAGTTCAGGCCTGGACTACACATGCACGGTTCGAGAAAATTACATAACAGTTCTGTGCACAAGACCTCCCCTGTGAGAGCCGCCATAAAGAATCTCTCCGCACAGAAATGTGGGAAAAGCTTGTGGATGCTAAGCTCTCTCATCCCACTGCTATCTTTATCTTTACGGAGTACTTTTAATGTGAAGCACTACATAGACTCATATTTAGATGTAAGCATTATTTTTTACTATGCAACAGCAGTGAACCTGCATAAAATTATACAATAATTGTAATTAAAAGTTTTCTTTGGGTATCGCTGCATGTGTGATGACGTCATCAAACGACTAGTCGACTCGACTTCGACTTTGCTGACCGACTAGTTGACTTGAAAGTTGTCTGGAGTTGTTAATGCCCTAGTTTGAAGTAAGTTTGAAGACAAAATGTGAAATTATCTTTTTTAACTGCATCTATTGCTTTATCCTGGAGAAAATATGAAGCTCAATTTGGATATGCTGACCATTTACAGAAAGGTAATGCAAGCTAATGAAAATAAATAACTGGAAGAGAAATAAAATTGAGCTGTAGTGGCAAGCAGGGAGAGGAGGAAATCAAAAGTGGACTTGATAAAGTGCATGCAAATTTTGAAATGAATAACTTTTTTTCTGAGAGGAAAAAAGAGAGAGAATAAGAGAGGATGGGAGAGCAAGGGGCGCATTGATAAATACAAATAAAATGAGCAGTCTCTTTACCACGACACAAACAACACAACTGCATAGGACTCTGGGGGTTGAGGGGGCCTGCTGGCCATAAGTCAATGGCTGAAGCAATGAATAAACTTAAGAAACACATTTTTCTTTTTTTTTTTTGGACATCAAACAGATACTCTGGAAAGCAACACTTAAACAATTGTGTACTGGCACTGAAAAAAGGGAAGAAGAAAAAAAAAGGAGAGGAAGGGGACGTTGGACAGTTAGTGAGTTATCAGACAAAGCTGGTGGCCTGGTGGTTTGGGAGTTGCCCCTGTGATCAAAAGGTTGTGGGTTTGAATCCCAGGATTGCTAGTGGCACCACTGAGGTTTTCTAGAGCAAGGTACCATCCCCACACACTTCTCCCCGGGTGCTGTGTTCCTGGCTGCTGTGGTGTGTTCACGTATGACAAATGGACACTTTACACATAGATTAAACATAGAAAGTTATATTTTGCTGAGGCAAAACCAATAAGGTTGAATTCTCAAGTAGAAGCAAATTTGCCCCTTTGCACTTTGCCTAGATGACCATTGAGTGGACAGACTTTGTATACACACATTGTGGCAGCTCAACCTTCAACAGCTTCAACATTAAGGTAATGATAAAGACTGGAACTTATCTATTATACTTGACAAAAAAAAACAAGTTAAACATCTTGCGTTGATAGAAAATAATAATTAATATTAGTCTTACCTAATAGAAAGTAAGTGAGATGGCTAAATGTTTTAAAGGAAGCTGTTTAATGTTTCCATATGAAACTGTTACAGAGCCTGTTCCTTTAAGGAACCATGCATGCTGGGATATGTAGTTTTTCAGGGGTGTCAATTTTGGACCTGCCGAGCGAGCGACGCCTGGTTAGCAGCCGCTAACACATAACAACATCATGTACCGAACCGTGACCCACGTACCGTGACGGTTCAGGACGAATACATGTACCGTTACAGTCCTAATAGTGATGTAGTGCTTCGGTGGTAATTGAATTCACTTTTGCAAAGCACACATATTATCCTTGTCTTGTCCAAATCCCCCTCTGGTAGTAACTAAAAGCGAAATTGTCCATTTAACAGCGTGTGTTTATCTTCCATCGCTAGCTTGACTGAGCAGCAGTGAAGTGGCTTCTTCTTCTGGTCTGCTGGTTGCTGGCATAGCGTAATACTGCCCCCACTGATAGTGTGGTACTGCAATGCAGAGGGGCGTATAATTAAAAATAGTTAATGCAATATTTTTAACAGCCCTAATATATATATATATATATATTATGCTTTATTATGTAGTATGTATTATTCTTACACATGCTGTAATGATTCAGGACCCTTGCTACCAAAGAGCCTACATTATGACATTATGTGAAAGTTCTTTACATCTTTATAAATTAATTGACACTTTCATTACACCCCTACATTGTGTAATGAGTTTGGTTCAGGTGTGCTGGGAGCAGGAGGACATTTAATTTAAACTGGTCCAGGGTGGCAGCACCTTTAATCAAGAGGAACAAACTGAGGAAATAGCATTAATAGCATTAAAAAAATAAAACTATTAGTGGTGTTAATAATGAACTGTGTCACATTTTAGATGTTCTATTGATCCAAGGGCTTTTGGGAGTTAATAAATAATAAAGTAGTTTCAATTATTGTGAAGTTTCAGAAAATGAATTAATACGTTTTTATTTTAATTGGCGAAGCTGGTCCAGAGCCCCGCTCATGTGTGATGAACTTCAGGTGAAATTAAACACTGCACTGAGGCTTCACTCTGTTACTGCTGTGAGAACAGCGGGCCTGAGGCTGCGGAGTCTGAGGAAAGGTCTGGAGGAGAAAAGTTCAGAGTGTTTCTGAAACTGTGAGGGGGTTCATTACAGCTTCTAGAATACACTAATATGCACTAGAACAGGAGATTTTAGTCCATAAACACCACAATAAACACTAATATACACTAGAACAGGAGATATTAGTCCATAAACACCTCAATAAACACTAATATACACTAGAACAGAAGATATTAGTCCATAAACACCTTAATAAACACTAATATACACTAGAACAGGAGATATTAGTCCATAAACACCTCAATAAACACTGACATACATTAGACCAGGAGATATTAGTCCATAAACACCTCAGTAAATGTTCATGTATGCTATATTAAACAACGCTGGTGCTTGCAGTTAAGCCCAGTATCTCTAGTTTCATTAATAAACTGCATCTCTGTCCTTCGGCCTCTGAAATGAGGTGCTCTGAAATGAGGTAGGAGGTTCATTTACATTTATGGCATTTAGCTGATGCTTTTTTCCAGAGCAAAGTACATCAGTGTTCAAGTCCACATCTGTTCCTCAAACTTATAAAGCTAAACTTAAACCAAAGTCCACTTTTCAAACAAGTAACTGCAGGCTGAGTTACACCTAAATGACTGTCAAAGAAAAGTCAGAGGTTAGGGCAAAAGTAAGGTTCAGGCTCTGAAATGAAGTTGGAGGTTCATTTCTGAAATGAGGTTGGAGGTTCATGTTCTGAAATGAAGTTGGAGGTTCATGTTCTGAAATGAAGTTGGAGGTTCATGTTCTGAAATGAGGTTGGAGGTTCATGTTCTGAAATGAGGTTGGAGGTTCGTGTTCTGAAATGAGGTTGGAGGTTCATGCTCTGAAATGAGGTTGGAGGTTTATGTTGTGAAATGAGGTTAGAGGTTCATGTTGTGAAATGAGGTTGGAGGTTCATGTTGTGAAATGAAGTTGGAGGTTCAGGCTCTGAAATGAAGTTGGAGGTTCATGTTCTGAAATGAGGTTGGAGGTTCATGTTGTGAAATGAGGTTGGAGGTTCAGGCTCTGAAATGAAGTTGGAGGTTCATGTTGTGAAATGAGGTTGGAGGTTCATGTTGTGAAATGAGGTTGGAGGTTCATGCTCTGAAATGAGGTTGGAGGTTATGCTCTGAAATGAGGTTGGAGGTTCATGTTGTGAAATGAGGTTGGAGGTTCATGCTCTGAAATGAGGTTGGAGGTTCATGTTGTGAAATGAGGTTGGAGGTTCATGCTCTGAAATGAAGTTGGAGGTTCATGTTCTGAAATGAGGTTGGAGGTTCATGCTCTGAAATGAGGTTGGAGGTTCATGTTCTGAAATGAGGTTGGATGTTTATGAAAAATAAACATTTAAACATTAAGTGAACTGGCCAGTTCGTCTGAAATGTCCTCCAATGCTCCTGAGCTGATGTGGAAGTGATGCTGAATCAGGAATGCTGTAGAACAGTGTTCTTTGTTCTGATGATGTTCATGGTCCCAGGATCCATGGGCTCTGACAGCTCTGCAGGCACAGGTTCTCATTAAACCTGATTTACAGCTCCTCATCAGGCTGAACCAGCTCTAACGAACTCTAACGAACTCTAATGGAGGTGGATGAACACCCCCCCAGTGCCCCCCACAACCAAAAAATTTTTTATAGCACTTTATGTCCCTTAGCTCAGAAATCAGTCTGTCTGTAACTCAACAATAAAATAAGTGTCTTTCAATAAGACAAACACTCTCTGTGGTTTAGAGGCAGTTTAACTGTCATAATTCAGAGTTTTTATTTGGGGGTTTTATTTTTGTACGAGCAAAACAATACAGTACAGTGAGAACCAAAGGTTCAGTTTAAATAAATATATATATATATATATATATATATTGTTGTCCTGGAGGAACACTGTAGTGCTGGAGGAACATTGTGGTCCTGGAGGAACATTGTGGTCCTGGAGGAACACTGTAGTGCTGGAGGAACATTGTGGTCCTGGAGGAACATTGTGGTCCTGGAGGAACATTGTAGTGATGGAGGAACATTGTGGTCCTGGAGGAACATTGTGGTCCTGGAGGAACATTGTTTGGTTTCACTGTATACTGTGTATTTGGCTGAAATGACAATAAATCTGCTTGACTTGTCTAAAGATGCAAAATTTGGACTCTGAACACGTTTTGGCTGATCGACCACATCTGGGGTTGGTGAGACATTTGATTTTCTGCCAGAACTTTCAGTTTAAAGATCTGAAACCCAGCAGCAGATCTTTAAAACTGAGAACCAGAGATGTGTCAGCAGTTTTCAGCAGCAGCTTTAGAGCAGCCCTCACCTGAGAAGGTAAAGGGGGTATCGGGGGGTTGAGGGGGAGTTTTGGGGGTTGGGTGGTTGGGGGTTTTGAGGGGGGTTTGGGTAGGTTGGTGTGTGTGTGTGTGTGTGTGTGTGTGTGATATTTTAACTGAGGGCTGTGATGAATAGTGGATGAACAGGCCGGGTTCGGGAGGCTCTCTCTGGACTGATCTTCCTTAAACACGCTTTAATTGCTCCTGCCTCTCTCTTTAACCCCAATCTCCCAGCACATTACAGCCCGGACCCCCGCTCCGCCCCCAAGTCCCCGATTAATTTCTCCACTCCGCTATTTTACACTTCACACGCATCTTAATGCAGACACTCCCGGACCTTCAGACCCCGCATCACAGAGCACAGAGAGGAACCCAACACTCTCTCTCTCATTTACATTTACGGCATTTAGCTGACGCTCTTATCCAGAGCGACGTACATCAGTGCTCAAGTCTACATCTGTTTCTTAAACCTGCAAGATAAACTTAAAATCAGTGTCTACTGTTCAAC